>JAGKTI010019058.1:0-17253 GCA_018397915.1 Birgus latro | reverse complement strand
ATTATGATGATGATGATGATAATAATAGTAATAATGATGATAATAAAAATGATAATAATAATGGTGGTAATAATAATGATAATAATAATAATAGTAGTACTCTATATCTATTGCAAAACGCCTTAATCCCATAAGGGGTAGCCACTAACAAATCGTGTCTATGTTGCACTGTCCCCCGCCATTTCATTGCCTTGTTCCCAGCTCACATCATCATCTCTCATATACTCGTACCTCTCCACTCCATCCCTCCATCTCATCCTTGGCCTCCCCCTCCATCTCCCCCCTTCCACCTCACTCGCATCCACTCTCATCGTCAGTCTCTCGCTCTCCATCCTCTCCACATGGCCAAACCACCTCAGTGTGTTTATCTTAACGCTTCCTATCACATCCACACCACAACCCCCCTCCACTTCCTCATTTGTCAGTCTCTCTCTCTCCATGTGACTCCACAGTCTTCTCTCAAATAACTCATTTCCACTGCTCTTACTCTTGACTTCTGTCCTTCCAACAAGGTCCAAGCTTCACTTCCTTTCGTTAGAGTTGGTATCACAATACTGTCATGTAGTAGCTTTTTCACTTCCATGCTCACTTCCTTGTTCCTTATCACTGCTTTCAAGGAACCAGCAACCTTTCTTCCTTGTTGTACCCTTTCAAGCACTTCACACTCTAAACTTCCATCCTTACTCATCACACTACGCAAGTACTTAAACGCACTCACCTTTACCATTTCTTTCTCATCCGACCTCACTGTACATTCACTGACTTCAGTTCTCTCGAAGACCATAACTTTACTCTTCCCTACATTCACCTTTAGATGCAGTTTTTTTACATACACTCCCAAACTCATCCACCAAGCCTTGCAGCTCCCCACCGTCTTCACTTAACAGCACAGTATCATCTGCAAACAACAGTACAGTACCGTACTCTGCCCTCTCTCATTTGGGGTTGCTCCAACATCCACTGCCCTACCTTGTATCTTTTATAACCCCGTCCGTATACAGACTGAACAGTCATGGAGACATGACACATCCTTGTATCAGTCCAACCTTCAAATAGAAAAATTCACTCGGTTCACTATCTACACGCACTGCAGCCTTAGCACCCTCATACATATTCTTCACGGCCTTCAACAACTTCCCATCTACTCCATATACTCTTAATACTTTCCACAATCCTTGTCTATCCACCCTGTCATATGCTTTCTCCAAATCCATGAAGGCCTCATACAACATCTTTCCCTTCTCTAGAAACTTCTCCACTAAAGACCTAAGAATGAACATCTGATCTACACAATGTCTTCCCTTCCTAAAACCTCCATGTTCATCTCCCAGTAATTCCTCTGTTATTTCCCTTACTCTGTCAATAAGTATCCTACCATATACTTTTCCTATTACACTAAAAAGACAAATGCCCCTATAACTACCACACTTTTTTCCCCTTTATCTTTGTACAGGGGAATAATTATACCTGACTTCCAATCCTCCGGGACTCTACCTTCCCCCCAGACCAATCTGCACATCATCCATATCCATTCTACTACTATCTCTCCCCCATGATTCAGCATTTTACCACACACTTCATCAATTCCTGGGGCTTTCCCCATTTTAACTTTCTCCATTACTTCCACCACTTCCATCCTACTGATTTTTTCCTCTCTTCTCACATCCCTCCTCCTCCCAGCCATTCCCCAGCCACTTGTACTTGCATTACTTTCATTCTTTATGTTCAGCAATTCCTTAGTGTTCTCTCCATTTGCTCACCTTTTCTCCCCTCTCCACTAGTAATCTACCATTTTTATCTTTCACTTCCTGACTAACTTCTTTGCCACCCTGTCTAACTCTACCTTTTTCCAGAACATTTTCTTACATTCCTTTCACTTTACACTCAAGTTCCTTCCAAATTCCTCATTCACTCTCTTCTTACTCTCTTAATTTTTTCACCTCTTTCTTCCTCTCTACATATAACTCTCTTCCGTCTCTCAGCTTCCTCCACGCCCCTGTTCCACTCACTATATGCTTTCTTCTTTTGTGCCACAGCCTCTCTCACCTCATTTCATTTCGATTTGAAGACTCCAACATGCATGCATTCGTCGGCCTTAGTCACCTAATGGCGGCTCTCCATGCTGCTCGATCTGTGGCAGCCTCCTTGTTCAGTCCCTTAACCCTGAGGTCACACTTAATGACCTTGTCCCAGGTCTTTTTTTGTCTACCCCTCGCAACCCCACCCCTAAAGTAAACGCTTCTCACTTTCTGCTCCCAATTACCATTCCCCATCCTCTTCACATGCCTAAACCACCTCTATCGACCTCTCCTCATCACAACACCAGAACACTCCATCCCCATCCTACCTCTCAACTCTTCCATCGTAAAACCCAGCCCTCCCAGGCCTCGCACTCTGGGACACACTGCACTTCCACCTAACCATTGTCATTTTTGTATGTTTGAGCCTGCGAATATCCTCTTCCTTCCTTTACTGCCCAGGTCTTAATGCCATACAGCATTACACTCTTAACACATGCTGCATACAAAGATCCCTTAGCATGTTGGGACAGCCCTCTGTGTAAGGAGAGGCAACAGCTCCCTTAACTTCTTCCAACAACTCCTCATCCTAGCCACAAAGCTAGCTTCAACCCCACCTCCAGCACATAACATGTTTCCCTAATAACAAAACTCTTCTACACACTCAAGAGACTCATCAGCAAGTTGAATCCTTTCACGCCTGACAATCTCCACCCGCTTTGCCCGACACACCGCACACATGAAATC
Source organism: Birgus latro (assembly GCA_018397915.1). NCBI lineage: Eukaryota > Metazoa > Arthropoda > Malacostraca > Decapoda > Coenobitidae > Birgus > Birgus latro. Next base: position 14,488 of record JAGKTI010019058.1, on the reverse strand, counting down.
AGCATTATCTCGCAGTCTTCCTCTAATACCACTACATCTCTTATGCACCCACTTACTACAAACACCGCACAAGATGGAATTATTTCCCACACCCTTGTGGTAGATTGCACATGGCCACTCTACCACTCTACCTCTTCTTTTACAGTACCGCCACCAACCCTAGATATCATCACTTTTGTTTTATTTGCCTTTACTCTTAAGCCCTTGTGCCCCATACCATCTCTCGACTTCCTAAATCTCTCTGCCTTCCTTTCATTCTCTGCAGTCAACACCAAATCATCAGCATACATCATCTCCCACGGGAGTCCATTTCTGAAGTCACTTGAGAGGGCTTCAAGTACCATGATAAACTTAAGGGACTCAAAACTGACCCCTGATTTCATACCAACATTCACGGAAAACTCCTCATTCAAATCTCCATTCACTCTTACCTGGTTGCGAGCACCCACACATGTGGCCATAACCACCCTAACCAGCCACTTTTCCATCCCAAGCTTTCTCATTGCCCACTTCACCACCACTCTAGGGACTCTGTTAAAGGCCTTATCTAAATCAACAAAAACAAAGTACAGTTCCCTTTTCTTTCCTATATATATTTCCTGAAGCTGTCGAACAATGAATAAGGCATTAGTGGTCCCCCTGCCTGGCATAAACCCAAACTGCATCCCATTAGTATTCACTCTTTATCTAATCATACCATTCAGAACTCTCTCCATTACCTTCATTATCTTTTTACAAAAGCTTTGTCTATAATTTCCTTTTTCCAGGGCATCACACTTCCTCTTGTACACATTTACAATTACACTTTTCAGCCAGTCATCCGTGACAACGCTCATATACAATCATTATCAGGTCAGTGACTAACCTTACTCCTATATCTCCTGAGGCCTTCATTATTTCAGCAGTCAACCCATACATACCTGCTGCCATCACCACTTGCATCCTGCCTATTGCTTCACTCACAGTATCAGGGTCAATCAAAGGACACTGGATCTGCTGGCTCCAAACCATCCCTGTCCCAGTCAAACTCCTCATTCAACAACCGGCTGTAATTCCCTCTCCACACGTCTTTAATATCCTCACTGTTCACCACTACCCTTCCTTCACCATTCTTCACACACTGCTTACCTATGAAATCCCTATTCGCCCTCTTCACCTGATTTGCCACCTTAAATATCATATTCTTCCTTTCCACACAATTTAGGTTATCAAGTACAAGTCTCTGACTCAGACTTCGCCCTGTATACCTCTTTTCTAGCCCTACGCTCGGCAGCTAGGTATTCCTCTTTGTTACCACCCTTCTTCCATTCCCCGAAAAGCCTTCTTTTCTCCGTAACTGCAGCTTCTGCACCCTCATCCCACTACCAAGTTACTTTGTCTTGGTCGACCTCTTGTCCAGTCGCATAGGCCCACTTATTATATAATCTGTCTGTATACATAGGCTGCTTCCCCCAAGGAAAGGGAGGTAGCCAAGACAGGACGACACACTCCCAATTTACTCATCCACTGAAACACATTCATTCGCATATTATCCCCAAATGGGAGAAGGAACAGATCCTCAACGCACTACACCGCACGGGGGTCGACTGCGCAATGCAATTGGTGACATCTGCAGCAGGGCCGGACAGCAGAGCTGGTTTACCCCTGCCACACAATAATAGACCTATCCCCTTACCTGCACCTGGCCTGATTAGCTGATCAGACAAAATGCGGGAGAATATCCCCTCAGGGCTGCATCATCATTTATTCATTCACAACCTCTCTCCATTCATCCCTATCACGCACAACCACTCTTCCTTGCTCAACAGACATCCCTCTCGCATCCAATGCTCTCTTCACACTGTCCATCCATCCTATTCGTGGTCTTCCTCTCAGCCTTACACCTCGCACATCAGATCTAGTTATTTTCACCAATCCCTCATTATATAATAATAATAATAAAAATAACTTGGTCATTTCTCAGAGCACCAGCTTTTTTAAAACAATTCACTAATGCCTGGCACGTTTGTACCTATAGTTACTACTACCACCACTACTACTAATAATAATAGTAATGATGATATCAATGATAATCTGGATTTGATGCCAAACGCTTTAATCCCTTAAGGGTTGTCCGCAAACAAATCGCCTCCATGTCGCCCTGTCCCCCGCCATTTCATTGCCCTGCTCCCAGCTCACAACCCCTTCTCTCATATACCTCTCCACTCCATCCCTCCATTCATCCTTGGCCTCCCCCTCCCTTTCCCCCCCCTCCACCTCACTCGCATACACTCCTTGTCAGTCTCTCCATTCTCTCCACATGGCCTCAGTGCGTTTCTCCTAATGCTTTCCATCACATCCTATCATATTAATAATAGTAATAATAATGATAATAAATTAATAGTCAACAAAAAAAAAATTTCTCTAGTTCATAAAGCCTGAACTAAAATAGGCTAATGGCAGCAATGAATGAAAATATATGTATAATCCTGGTATTTGTATAATCTTATGTATATATGTATAATCTTGTTATTTATGTATAATCCTGGTATTTATGTATAATTCTGGTATTAAACTGGTATTGCTGTCTCGCTGTGAGTAGGTTCAGGAGTGTGAGGATGGGAGGGTGAGGTAGGAGGGAGGGAGGGTGCGATGGGACTGAGGTAGAGAAGTTTAGATAAGCTTAGAGTGGTTAGAAAGGTGGTGTAAGCTTAGATTGGTTGCTGGTTTGGTCCAGTCTTGGTGATTGTCAGTTTTGGTGGTTGTCAGTTTTGGTGGTTGTCAGTCTTCGTGGTTGTCACTCGTGTACTAGTAGAATAATAAATTTTAATGGAAATATTTTATACCGTACATTACCCTGCCCTGCCTTGCCCTGCCTTGCCCTGCCTTGCCCTGCCTTGCCCTGCTTTACACCACCACTGCCCATCACCCCTGCCCGATGACCTCCCCCCCTCCGACCCATGCCCAATAACACCCTCTTCAGACCCATGCCCGATGACCCACTCTCCATACCCATTGCCCAGTGCCCCCCTACCCTCTGATCTGTCCAGTGCCCCCCTCACCCTATGAATCATACCTGTCAGCCTACTCTGCGGTCCATGCCGTCATCCTACCCTTTGCTACACGCCTGTCAGCCTACCCTTTGCTACACGCCTGTCAGCCTACCCTCTGCTACGCGCCTGTCAGCCTACCCTCTGCTACACGCCTGTCAGCCTACCCTCTGCTACACGCCTGTCAGCCTACCTTCTGCTCCATACCCGTCAGCCTACCCTCTGATCCACGCCTGTTAGCCTATCCTCTGCTCCATGCCAACAGGCCTACCCTCTGCTCCACCCCTGAGCCTGTCTAACATTGGTGCTAATCATCTTGGCAGATAAAATGTCCTCACCGGCGCCCTAGATCAAGCAAGTGTAATGAATTTGGCCTTCGGAGCAACTGCAGACGACAGCCAGATGGTGAAATAGATGGTGTAATATACAGCATACTCGCGTCTCCGCCAGTACCAATAAAATCAACAGTTTACTCCCGTCATTTCCTTTAACCTGCCACACGAATACTTCTCTCATGCTCACAGAATCTCCATACATATTTCTACCGATGTCAATCAAGTTCTGCAGTTGTAAGCATGCATCATATTTTTCTATATAAGGGAGAAGGAACCATAGCCCAGAATTTTGCAAGATTGTTCCCTCCAAGAAAAAATAAGAGCCAAATTCAAGATACGTTCATTTCGAGATGCCTGAATACACTGCGTTTAAAAGACGAATTTCATGCAATAGATATACGTTGTTCATTTGGAAATGGCTGTTACTATAGAAGTGGAGACAGTCGTGGCAGAATGAATATGAAGTGGAGGGATGGAATGGCGAGGTATGATTGAGGGTGGGTTGCTGGAGAGGGGGGGTGGGATGCTGGAGAGAGGGGGTGGGATGCTGGAGAGAGGGTGGGAGGCTGGAGAGAGGGTGGGAGGCTGGAGAGAAGACAGTCAGATGGCTGGTATTCTCTTTGGTTAAGAACGCTCCCTAACACCTCTTCCTCACCGATTTATTTTTGGATACAGCTGGTTAATACCAATCTGTACGTTATTGATGCAGTGTGTGGTGATATTGGAATGACTCAGCACAGAACAGTATAATAAATCAGTTAGGAAGAGGTGTTAGGGAGCACCTTTGTGGATTTACGTTTAGCTATAGACAGACTAATGACAATACAAGAACTGATAGAATGTTGCTCTTCCTTGGTGTCCATCTCCTCGTCTATCCGTCTATCTATCCATCTATCTGTCCATCTATCCGTCCATCAATCCATCTATCCTATCTGTCCATCTATACCTGTCTGTCTATTGCCAGTCACCTTAAGGGGTGGCCACAAACAAATCGCCTCCATGTCGCCCTATCCCCCATCGTTTCTCTTCCCTTCCCCTAGTTTATTCTCTCTCTCTCTCTCTCTCTCTCTCTCTCTCTCTCTCTCTCTCTCTCTCTCCATCTCATCCTCGGTCTCCTCCTCCCTCTTCCATCCCACCCTTCATATCTCTCACACACACACACACACACACACACACACACCGATCGACAACACCCTATCAGAAAATTGTCTTCAGGTGACAGGTAATTTCACAAGGAGTGTTAGGGTAGGTATTTTGAGGTGGTTTGGACATGTGGAGAGTGAGAGACTAACGAGGAGAGCATATATGAGTGGGATGGAGAGGGGAGGGGGATGCCGGGGATGAGATGGAGGGATGGAGTAGTGAGGCCAGAGGTCAAACCACAAGTGTATTTCTCCTAACATTTACTCTCTCATACTGGGGGATGAATTTTGCTCTTAACCACAAATGTTCAGGGAATTTCACGCCTACACGTTGAAGGGGCGAAGAATAACAGGCAGGGAAAACTGTCTATTACGTGTAGGCAGAAGACTGAACCGAGTGGCTAGTAGTTGGCTCATCCTGACTTGAACCCAGTGGACTGCAGGCTGATATGGTGGTCCTGCAGTCCGCCATGCTTCTCTCGTGGGATAGGGAGTCGAGGGGCGTTTGTACAGTCAGGCAGTGGAGTGGCTCGGTTATACTGGTGCCACCGCGAGAAGGCGTCCCTCTCCAGCATGAAAAATAACATCATTCAGCATCATTAACTGAGGTTCTTCCCGGTGGTGAAGTGGTTAGAAGCCCCAGCTGGAGTAATGACCTTACTTGGAGTCATGTAGGAGAGAGGGGGAGGTAAGGAGAGAGAGAGAGAGAGAGAGAGAGAGAGAGAGAGAGAGAGAGAGAGAGAGANATCATTCAGCATCATTAACTGAGGTTCTTCCCGGTGGTGAAGTGGTTAGAAGCCCCAGCTGGAGTAATGACCTTACTTGGAGTCATGTAGGAGAGAGGGGGAGGTAAGGAGAGAGAGAGAGAGAGAGAGAGAGAGAGAGGCCTAGGTGTGAGGGAGGTGGGGGCTGGAGGAAGGCCAGTGTTGAGGGCAGGGTTACATGGAGGCAGGATCAGATTAACCTCACTGGGGACGATCGGCTATACTAAGTACGGGGCCTCCTGCTTAGGCTAAGGGACCCCCATAAGAATTTAATGACCACCTCTGAATCTTATATGACGTCGGCTGTGTCATCTCGACATCATTTATTAACTTATTTATTGTGTCTACCTATTTATTAGCAGACGCCTTAATCCCGTAAGGGGTAGCCACTAACCAATCGGCTCTATGTCGTCCCGTTTCCGCCATTTCGCTACCCTCCTCCGCCATTTCGCTGCCCTCCTCCGCCATTTCGCTGCTCCCCGCCGCCATTTCGTAGCCCCCCCCCCCCCTCTCGTAGCCCTCCCCCCAGCTCCCCCCCCCCGCCATTTCGTAGCCCTTCCCCCAGCTCCCACCCCCCTCCCTTGTATACCTCTCTACTCCATCACTCCATCTCATCCGTGGCCTCCCCCTCACTCTCCCCCCCTCCAACTTTTTATTAATCCCTTGAATCTGGTTGACGTCCTCTTTACTTTACCCTCGCTGCCATCACACGGTTTTACTCAGTCTTCCCGTATTGTAAGGCTTTGTTGAGACCGTATATAACTCCTGCAAACCGAAAAGTAGGTCCTAAGCTAATTAAAACTGTCATGCGGAAAGACCAAAGTGGAGGACAATCCCAGGGCTCAATGGGTGAAAACATTTAATAGTTATTTTTTTTTATTTTGATGGGTGCCTCTTCATGGATGGGGACCTAATTTGCAGCGTTGTCAGGGTAATGGCTAATCCATCCTTGTATGGAGGCGATATGCTAGTGGTAGTTGTGCATCCTGTTAAAATAATTCCTCACCCACACCCCCTCTCTCATACACCTCTCCGTCCCTCCATCTCTTCATCGGTCTGTATGTGGTACTGAATTTCTGTGCTCTTTTGTTTTAGTTTTGGTGTTCAAGCGGCCATATACACATTTTTTTTTATGGATTACATGAATATAAGACACACTTGAAAAATAGCATCAGATCAGCCTTATAGTTATTTGTCTGAATACAAATGAGAGCGGGCAACTCAAACAGTGACGTCATGCTCTTCGACTCTCTGGGAACCTGCTGACGTGTTTAACTGAGCCGTCATTTAAATATATTTTGAGCAGCAGAAGTACTGTACCAATAGACTTTCATCTTCATGTTATTTAATGTATTTTTTATAATATTTTTTTTTTCGGAGAGGTATTTTGTTGTTATAGATCTTCAGTTGACGAATTTCTCAGGGTCTCGGATGTTGTGCGTGGCAGCCATATTTGGAGATTTCAGGTGCAACACCGAGGCTGAGGCTGGAGTGTTTTGGCAAGGCAGAGACGCTAATTAAGTGGCCTAATACTACCAGGATATTCAAGAACCATCCGCAAGGACGCATATAATTAGTGGAAAATCATATGAGGTAAGCAGATTAAGTAGGTTAGTGAAATAAGTTAAGGCAATAGCATAGCCTTAGGACTCAGGCAGGGTAGGGTCGAATTATCGGTCAGTTTACCGTAACACCATTGTGGCAGTGACTTATTTTTGGTGTTGAGATGTATTTAGTTAGGTTTGGTGTTAGGATGATAGGCTAGGATAGGAAAGGCGAGGGGTGGCCAGAATAGGTAGTTAGACTATACAGTATACCCTACTTCTGCTGCCTGGTTAAAGAATACATAGAGAATTAATTTGAAGTGTAATATGAAGTGTTATTTGAAGTGTAATACAAACAGATTTATATTTTTTCTGTATTTATCTGTTGCCAGACGCCTTAATCCCATGAGGGGTGGCCATAAACAAGTCGCCTCCCTGCCATTTCACTGCCCTTTCTCCAGCCCACACCCTCTTCTCTCTTTTGGTAAATATTTGAAGTAAATTTTAGATTATTTACACATTACTTTGACCAGATAAGTACTCTCTCTCTCTCTCTCTCTAATTTCATGGTTTGGAGATAGTTTGAATTTGAAATAATTTAAAGTCATCAGACCACGAATCATCATGTCAGCCATTGTTTTGATATTAAGCTAACCAGACCTACCCTAACTCAACCCTGTCTAACCCTGTCTAACCCTGTCCAACCTTATCCAACCCTGTCCAACCTTATCTAACCCCATCTAACCCTGTCCAACCTTATCTAACCCTGTCCAACCTTATCTAACCCCATCTAACCCTGTCCAACCTTATTTAACTCTGTCCAACCTTATCTAACCCCATCTAACCCTGTCCAACCTTATCTAACCCTGTCCAACCTTATCTAACCCTGTCCAACCTTATCTAACCCCATCTAACCCTGTCCAACCTTATCTAACCCTGTCCAACCTTATCTAACCCTGTCCAACCTTATCTAACCCTGTCCAATCTTATCTAACCCTGTCCAACCTTATCTAACCCTGTCAAACCTTATCTAACTCCATCTAACCCTGTCCAACCTTATCTAACCCTGTCCAATCTTATCTAACCCCATCTAACCCTGTCCAATCTTATCTAACCCCATCTAACCCTGTCCAACCTTATCTAACCCTGTCCAACTTTATCTAACCCCATCTAACCCAGTCCAACATTATCTAACCCCATCTAACCCTGTCCAACATTACCTAATCCCATCAAACCTTATCTAATATTAACCTATCCATCCCTCATCATACATCTGCTAACCCCACCTAACTTTAACCTAGCTATAACACAGGCAGCCATTATTATAAGCTTACCTTCACTTACGCCAACCTTCACCCAACCAGAGAATGATGTCCTTTGGTAAAAGGAAGGTGACTTGCTGCCATGCCCACTCGAGGAATGACCCATCCGTCAGGTTTAGGAGAATCAGACCTGTGTCACTGGACCTGGACATGGCAGCCCTGGTGAGCAAGCATCGGCCCATGGTCCACAGTTCCCCATACAATTTGCAGCGGGTGCGGCTGATGTTCAGGGGACCTCTGCCCTCCTGGGTAATATATGGGCATGTGGCATTCCCGGTGAGTGTACAGTATGTGTACCATCAGTTCTCTGTTGCTGTGACTGCCATCAATTTGATCACACTGGCAGTCCTGTAGGAATAGACCATGTGTTCAGTGTGCAGCAACTATCATCCTTTTAGGTCAGGTGAAGCAGACTCGAGAGGGTCAGACTTGTTCACGGAGCCCCAAATGTTGTGTGTGGTGGGACCACAGGGTGGTGTGTGGGGAATTCCCGGTGTACTTGGAGGCTTATGGCGTGCATGACACCCTGCATGGAGATAGTGTGTCATTGATGGACATCTGCAAGAAACATTGTGCACTGAGGGACTTTAGTAAAACCAGGCAGTGGAACAGTCTTCTTATACCAGTGATGCTATTTGGTTGTGTCCCTCTGCAGCACCAGGGTTTGTTGGAGTGGTATGGACCAATAGATATAACACACAAGATGGTAATTCATTTACAGTTTTGCAGGTGAGGGAACGGCCCAGTGAAGTTCGGCAAGATAATGATGAACACTGGAGGAGCCAGGCCATCAACAGATGATGTGGGACAACATGGTGAGTGCTATCGGTACAACTAGAGGTATGTGAGGAAAAACTCAGTAAAATGCAGATATCTCTATTAAGTAGTTATTATGATTAAAGGCCTCTTTGTATATGTATGGAGGGGGGGGGTGTATGATACTTAGGTATCTCTGCTTCATAGTTGGTTAGAGATGAATTTTGGCCACATCATAGATGCTGGAGAGGGATGCCTTCACCTCGTGACACAAAAACGACTGGGCAGTGGTGCTGTCCCCTTATGTAAGAACTGTTCAGTCATGCAGTCCCTCCTCCTCCTCCTCCTCACAACGAGTATTATGGATGCTGCTGAGGGACACTTTTGATAACAGCAGCAGAAGTCCTCTGCTATATCATTGTCACTGTTTGCAGGTGTCTCGCTCCAGCATAATTGTCATCCGTGCTGATACACTGGTATACCCTGATATACGATACTCCTAGATGCCATACCCGGCTTAGCAATGGGGGTAGAAATACCACCATACCCCATCTAACGGTGGCCAAACCCTGGTTTAACGATGAGTTTATATTTTTAAAACCGATTTTGATGATATTGTGGACTTAATTATGTGTTTGGGTTGACTTGTAAACTGTTTTTAGACATAGATTAATGTGTTTTAGTCATAGGTGGGGTAAACAGTGTCATTTTGGGGTACAGGTTAATAAGTTTGATTTTTTCCAGACATATATGATGATTTTCAGATATTTTTGGGTTTAGGTGAGTTATAAACTGCTGTTAGGCTTAGTTTAGCTTGTTTTAAAGCCATTTTGGGATTTAGGTGAGCTAGAAACTTGTTTTTGGACTCATTTGGGTGGGTTTAGGACTTGGTTGGGGAGGAAACCCAAGGCTCAAAAACACATCCCCATACAGTAATACCCCGATATACGATACCCCTAGATGTGATACCCCAGCTTAGTGATGGGGGTACAAATACCACCATGCCCCGACACCCAGTGTCGAGGCCCGGTTTAATGATGGGCCCCCCAATGTCGCGTCCACAGACGACTGGCTGAAATTTTGAATCGTGCGCTTTCCTGCAGCCAGTTGAGCCTGCCCACCTCCCACGATGCGTAGAAATGCTTGCACTGGCCCCACGGCCATCACTTACCCATATCGCTCGTCTCGCACTGTCCATCTCAGAGTGAGGATCTTGCTTACACTTGACTGGGGTAAAAATAATCTTGTTTTTAATGCATCAAAGACTCAGATCTTACACCTATCAACCTGACAAAATCTTTCACAGGAGTGCCCACTAATGTTAATAATGTCCAGCTCGGTCCTCCATCATCCTTGAACATGCCTTGGGGTTTCATTCACTTGGAATTTATCTTTGGAAGAACATATTACATCTCTTGTGAAATCTGCTTCCAAGAGATTAGGTGTGCTAAACTGACACTGAACCTTCTTTACCCCTGCACTGTTGTTGACTTTATACACGGGTTTTATTTGCCCCTGTGTAGAGTACATCTTTCATGTGTGGGGAGGCTCCCCACATACAGATCTTCTCAGTATTGTGGAGTCCAAGCCTTTTCATCTCTTAACTCTCCTTCTCTTACTGGCTCCCTTCAACCTCTGTCTCTTTGCCACACTGTTGCATCTTTATCTCTTTTGTATCGCTACATCAACAGTCACTGTTCCTCTGAACTGTTTGCTTGCATCCCTCCACCTCTACGACAGGCACATAGCATCTGTCTAGCAACAAATTCTCATCCCTTGTCTGTCTAGCTCTCTAGTGCAAGAATTAACCATTACTCCCAGTTCTTCATTTATGCAACAGGTCAACTCTGGAACTGTCTTCCTCTGTCTGTATTTCCTACTTCCTGTGATCTCCAGTCTTTCAAACGCAGTGTGTGTCCAAGCATCTCAAAATGAATGGATCTTGAATTTGGCTCTCTTTTGTATTGTTTTTGTTTTTTCTTGGAAGGAATGGTTTGCAGACCCATGGCTTTTGGTTCCTTCTTCCTTGTATTGAAAAGAAAAAAAATCGTGTTGCACCACCAACATTACGAAAGCTGCTATCATAGTGCATCATAGATATATGTTCAAACAGTGCCGTGAGTAGAGCAGTGATACTAATCATGTGTGGAATGCGATATTGTGTGATTTTTGGCCCAAATAAGTGTCACTGAAATGCACGCCACCAAAACACCCCACCTGAACACGACAACTACCCTAAGAGGAGACAACCGAGGAGTGAATGCAATGAGCACGGGTTCAGTGCGAGAAGGGCTCGCCTGTACTTATCCCCTACACCCCTTTCGTGCTCAGGTGCCTCACCACCAAGGTATCAGTCACGGCACACTATACCTCAGCCGGACTAGCTTTTGCCAGGTTCAGGGTGGGGCTATTATTATAGCCCCAGATAGCCACCAGGAGATGGCCACCAGCCGCTCAGTAACTGCTTCCTTCCCTCACTCACACTGGGCAATGGCCACCAGCCGTGCACAGGGAGAGACGGCCACCAGCTGCTTTCGCAACAACCCTCCAGGGAAAAGGGAATTGGTGACGACCAACAGCCGCACCCCCGGACAAGTGACGGCCACCAGCTGCGCCTCTGGCAGCAGACTCCCAACATCGGCGATGGCCATTAGCCGCACCCTCCCTGCAACACACCCGGGAAGAAGGACACCGGTGACGGCCATCAGCCACATGTCGGTGACGGCCATTAGCCGCACCTGCACCCCTGTGACAGCCTCCAGCTGCACTTGGGGTGTAGTCCTCGCGGGGCACAGCTCTCAGCTGACGGCCCCTAGCCGCAATCGTGGGCAGGTAATGGACACCAGCCGTGTTACACGCACAGCCAGCCAGGGGCACGGACCCTCAATGACAGCCTCCTGCCGCGCGAGGGATGAGACGGCCACTAGCTGCTCTGCCTTCCATGCCCTAGGGGACCTAGCAACAGCCACCAGCCGTGCTGGGGAGGGAATGGCTACGTGCTGCCCCTCACCCCCTATCCCAGTGTCTTCCCCTCCTGAGGATTTCACCTGTTCACCCAACTCTGGTTGTGGCTTCTCGGGTATCCTCACCCCTTCCCTGCACTGGAGCACTCTGCCTGAGGAGCAGCAGCTGGAGCAGATTTGGAGAGGCCCCCTGAGACCCGGGGTCCATGCCCTACAACCAGGCCCCTGGCAGACCTCAACCCTGACGGACTCTTCAGAGACGGGATGCTGCAGCAAACCCCTGACGGAGGCCCAGCTGAGGAGAGACCGCAGTCCCCGGTCCCGCCAAGACATCCCCAGTACCCCGGGGCATAACCTATCCTTCTCTCCCTGTTTGGGCCCAGCCCTTAGGCCCCAACCCTTGGGCCCCTCTAGAGACAGGCACTCCTACCACGCTGCTTCCCCCCCAGACCCTCCCTTACAATCCAGCAGTACTGGGCCTCCTGACGAAGGCCCCTCCAGGTGACCCAGCGGTGACCGGCCTCCTGACGGGGCTCCGGACGAGCCAGCAGTGACCGGCCTCCTGACGAGGCCCCAGACGACCCAGCAGTAGCCAGCCTCCTGACGAGTCCCTTAGATGACCCAGTAGCTGTCCGGCCTCCCGACGACAACCCCGGATGCCCTCACGGCAGCTGGTTCCACTCCTGACGAAGACCACCGCCCTGGGCCACCTTCCTACAACCGGGCCCTCCCCAGAAACAACATTGGCTACGCTACCTGCCCCAGAGTCCTCCGGCCCTGTCCCTTGTATTAATTTATTTCTTGTGTAAAGTGTGCCACTGTCAGTAAGAATTTAGGTAATACACGTGTATGGTTTGTTGCTGAATGTTTTTATACCCTGTTCCTCTTAGTTGCCCTGAGTATAGCCAGCCCGGTCTAGAAAGAGGGCCCCACTTTAATTGCTGCATCTAAGGAATGAGGAGTCGGTCCTAAAACACGCCGCACAGCACTGGTGGTTAGCGATGGTTCTTGACCCGGTGGGTGGCAACAAGGAACAAGGGAAATCTTGGCAAAATGGCGACAACCTCACGTTCAAATACCTTAATTCGACCCTGACCAATTCGACATCTACACTTACCTAGAAATACTGTAGTTAAACCAATTTTGGACATAGGGTTCGAGACAGACAGACAAAGAATAACAGTAACTCTGCCTCTGCTGGGCAAAACAGTAGCCACTATTGCACCAAAAATTGTCCCGGAGCTGACATGGGTGGAATTCACCCAACTGGTGACCCAAGCAGTCACCCCTTCTTTAGGGAAAGTCGTGGCATTATCACAGCTCAACTCCCTAACCTACGATAGAAACCTTGACGACTCACTCGGCCAGACCAGGCGACTCATCACCGCTGCATACCCAGAGTATAATAAGGAAACCTGAGAGCAACATGTCTTCAATACCCTGATCAGGATTCTCCCCAGTGCTATCAGGGAGCACTACACCATACATGACCCCATGGGAGACCTGGACAAAGATATCCAGCTCGTACATCGCCTCCTGGCCGCCCATACCACCCCACAACAGATTGGCGCTGTGATTAAATTCCCCATACAGAGAACAGCGCCGCCACGCAACCCTCGGCCACCTCCAGTCCAGCCAAGTTCTCCACCAGCACCCTCTACTCCCAAGGCCCACCCCTCACGCGAGTGCCGCAGCACCAGAGAGAACAAATTGCTTTCCATCAATCCTTGGGAATTCACAGCATGCAGCCACGAATGCCCCTTCCACGACATTCAGGAGCAGCTCAAGGCTGCCCAACGCAAGACAACCGCCCAGGGGTGCCATAAGGTCTCATCCCTGGACAATGAGGGCACTGAGGACGAAGCCTCAATGGCCACCTGCACCAACCCCGCAGAAATAGAACCCGAGGACGACGATAGACCCCAGTAGCTGGATTTTTAGAACCACTCCTGCACCCCCCCATGGTGGCGGGGGCCACCTCACAAAAATACCGACCCCCAGTCAATAGCAAGATGAGACTGAATGGGGTAAAGGCGAGGCTTCTGATTGATACAGGAGCATCCAGGTCCTGCCTCTACAGTCATTTTTACTCCTGTCACCGTTCAACCTTTGGCCCGCTTTTCCCCATCTCGGCTCACCTTGTGGATGCAGGGGATGGCTCCCTACCCATACGTGGGGAGACTTGGGCCCTACGAGCAGACACCCACCAACAGGTCTCTGCACTACACCACTTCATCATTTTCGACTCATCCTGCTCAGCATATGACGGATACCTGTTGCTGGACCTCCTGCAAAAACTCCGAACGAACATCGACTGCTACAAGCGTCACCTTCAATTTAACCAGCCTCTGGACTCCAGCCCCTAGCCTCTCTGCACGTGCATACCTCCCCCCCTTTCCCTCACCCCCATCCCTAGCCTCCCCTTCCAAGCCCACCTTCCCTGCTACCATCACCTCTACCCTAACAGTCCCCCCTCACCGCGAGGCCTGGCTACACTTAAACAGACCCACCGGAACCTCCATCCTATTCTCCCCAACCCTACCCCATGGAGCCCTTACCTCTTGCATACTCTCCCCCACCTTTCTCCTCCCCCCCACTGTGATGTGGTGCGCATCGCAAATGTCTCCACCACC
>JAGKTI010019056.1:7063-17253 GCA_018397915.1 Birgus latro | reverse complement strand
GGGTTTTTACTTTTTCTTGGAAGGAACAGTATGCGGGCCCTGGCCTTTGGTTCCTTCTTCCGTGCATTAAAAAAAAAAAAATAGTTAATATATATTTGTAATGCATTTATATGAACTATAGTGATATTGTTATAAGAATAACATTAATTCACTTGTGTGTTTCTTTTTTTCTTTTTTTATAAAAGCTTTTAGTTGTACTATTTACATATGTACATTATTTTTTTTCTACTCAGGGGGTCTCACTTGAATGTTCTTACAGGAGTAAGAGTGAACAGATTATCTATTATGAATGGTACATGAACTATTACTAATGTTTCTAAATTATAAGGTTTGTGTCCTGGAATAAAGGCTTCAAACTATGTTTCTGTATGCCTTGACTGATAATATGACATACGTAGCGAACTGAAGTAGGTTAATGGTAATATTACTAAGTCATTACATCGTATGAATATGTATGATACTAGCTATTATCCCGCCGAGTCGCACCGACGTACGATGGACGTAGCTACTTTTTTCTGCGGACAGACCCAACGACGTGCATCGTACGTCACTCAATTGCAAGGCCCATTGTGTGCACATTTTTCAACATTCGCGGGTGATTTTTGGTAGGCATATGTGGGAGACCTTCCTCTACCTGCTCTCAAGCGGGGATACTGTCTGGCTCCACCTAACCCCCTTCCCCCCCACACTGGGCAATTCACCTGATGGCTGTAACCTGGCCAGTAAAGGTATGCTGCCCCACGGTCTCTCCAATGACGAAATTCATGGTGGAAGTGATTCCTAAGGTGGAAAAAAAGAAACAAAGAAGCTAGATGTAGAAACAAACAAAAGTGATGAGGTGGTAATGTCATAAAGGAAGGTGCCATATAGTGGGGTTTTGGGTGAGTGAACAATGCTTATAAATGCCTATATTTTTGTGTGAAAACCAATATAGACTTATACTACACACAAATTCGTACCAAATAAATGAAAAAAATACATAATTTAAAGTGGCTTGAATTAGTTAACCCTTCCATAGTTCCTTTTTATTTAGCCAGGTACTCTGAAAGAGAAGGAAAACGTAAGGTTGAGTGACACCTGTATGAACATTTCTAACTTCAGGATCGCGATTTCTCTATAAATTTTCGATCTTTCTCACCAAAAGCGAAGGTTTGAGCCAAAAAACAAAAAGTCGAAAATCGGTCGGGACCTGGGGGTAGGCTGAGTAAAAAACCAGTCGGGACTGGACAGGTTATGTAGTAAAATTGAACATTGTATAACATATTGTAGTGATAGAGTAGCACAAATGTGTGTGTACAACAGACATGCACATACATTTATGCAATGGTAAAATTACTAGGTCATTACAATACATGGTGCTATGGCATAAGTCTATCTATATACCTAGGCTGCTTCCCCCAAGAAAAGGAAGGTAGCCAAGACAGGTCAACACACTACCAATTTACTCATCCACTCATACACATTCATTAACATCTTAGCCCCAAAGGGGAGAAGGGACAGATCCTCACCGAACCACACAGCACGAAGGTCAACTACACAGTGCAGTCAGTGACAACTGCAGTGGGGCCTGACAGCAAAGCTGGTTTACCCCTGCCTCATCATAATGGACCCACCCCCTTACCCGCACCTGACCTGATCAGCTGATCGGACAAAATGCGGGAGAATATCCCCTCAGGGCTGCGTCATCATTTATTCATTCACAATTTCCCTCCATTCATTTCTATCAAGCACAGCCACTCTTCCTTGCTCAACAGACAACCCTCTCGCATCCAACACTCTCTTCACATTTCTCGCATCCAACACTCTCTTCACATTGTCCATCCTTCCTATTCGTGGTCTTCCTTTCAGCCTTACACATCTCACATCAGATATAGTTATCTTTTTCACCAATCGCTCACTATCCATTCTCTCCATATGCCCAGACCATCGCAACACCCTCTGCTCAACTCAATCAGCCATCTCCCGAACAATTCCATTTCTCCTTCGCACTTCATCATTTCTCACTCGATCCATATGCATCGCTCCACACATACCCCTCAGACACCTCATCTCCATTACATTCAAACTTTTCCTCTCTGCTACATCCATGTTCCATGTTTCAGACCCATATAATGCAGTCGGTACCACAATACCCTCATACAGTCTTCTCTTTACATCCATTCTAAGTGAACGACATCTAAACACTTTTTTCATTCCTCCCAGCACCTTTCCAACTTCATTCATTCTAAACTTCACTTCTGCATCTATTCTTCCATCCACAGCAACATGTGACCAAAAATACTTAAAACACTCTACCTCCTCAAGCAACTCACCATTCAAAACTATATTCATCCTCCTACCATCTACCAACCTCGTACACTTCATCACTTTACTCTTATTCTCATTTATTTTCAGTTTCCTCCTTTCACACACCCTTCCAAACTCTTCTACCAACTGTCTCAATCTCTCATCTGAATCAGCCACCAGTGCAGTATCATCCACAAACAGCAGCTGCTTCAGATTCCACTCTCTACCATCATTCACCAGACTCAGTCCTCCACCTAACACTCTTGCATTCACCTCCCTTACAACACCATCCATGTAAATATTAAACAACCAAGGCGACATCATACATCCCTGCTACAGCCCCACTCTCACGGGAAACCAATCACTCACAGTATTTCCCACTCTTACACACGCTCTGCTATTTACATAAAAACTTTTCACTCCTTTTAGTAACCTGCCATCAAGCCCATACAATCTTAAAACATTCCACAAAGCCTCCCTATCAATTCTATCATATGCTTTCTCTAAATCCATGAACGCCCAAAACACATCCTTACCTTTCACTAAATACTTTTCACACACCTGTCTCACAGCAAACACCTGATCCACACATCCCCTCCCTTTCGTAAAGCCACACTGCTCATCACCAATCACTCCCTCTGTACCCTCTCTAACTCTCTTAACACTCTATCATACACCTTACCTACAACACTCAACAGACTTATACCTCTAAAGCTAGAACATTCATACTTATCACCATTACCCTTATACAATGGGACCACACAAGCACTTGCCCAATCAATTGGCACCATACCTTGCACAAAGCACACATTCAACAATCTTACTCACCAGTCAACAATAGTCTCTCCACCACCTTTCAGGCATTCCACAGCACACCCATCCATACCTGCAGCTTTCCCTCTTTTCATCTGCTTTACTGCCTCTTGCACTTCCTCCATCGTGATCAAAGATTGATTCAACTCTCCCAACACATCTATTCCTTGCACCCTTCCATCTGTCACAATCTCAGCCTCCCTTTCCTCCTCTACATTTAATAATCTTTCAAAATACTCTGCCCATCTCTTCCTTACTGCATCCATCTCAATTAACATCCTTCCATCCTCTGCTTTTACTCGCTCCTCCTTCCCAGACTCTCCTGCACCCTTTTCACCTCCTTCCAAAACATTTTCTTATTCTCTTGAAAATTCTCAGTCAATCGCCTTCCCCACCTCTCATCTGCTGCCACTTTAGCATCACGCACAGCCCTTCTCGCCCTATTCCTCTTTTCCTTATACCTCTCATATGACACCTCATCCTCCCTCTGCAACCACACTTCATATGCACGTCTCTTCTCAGCCACGGCCATACTTACTTCCTTGCACCACCATTCACTTCTCTTTCTTACACAACCACCCACTTGTCTCACACCACACACCTCTTCCGTATGCCCCACCACAGCACTCTTAAACAACTGCCATTCCCCCTCCACACTGCCGCTCTCCTGATCTTTCACTGCGTTCCACTGCCCTCTCAATTTCTCCTGATACTCTATCATTTTCTCTCTTTTATCCAACTCGCTCACTTTCAAAACCTTCCTGCAACACCTAACTCTCCTAGCTCTCACCCATCTCTTACCTACTCTCAACTTTCCCTCCATCAGGTAGTGGTCAGACATACCTCCACCCTCCCCTCTCAAAACTCTCACATCCAACAATCTTCCTGTTACATTCCTGGACACAGCCACATAGTCCATCAATGCTCTGTCAACAACCCTTCCACGCTCTTGTCTCACCCATGTATACTTATAAATATCTTTCTTCTCAAACAAGGTATTCCCAATCACCATCTCTCGCTCAACACACACACCTGTCATTTGTTCCCTATTTTCATTTCTTCCAGGCACACCATGCATACCAACTACACCTTCAACTGCTACATTTCCCACTCTAGCATTCAGATCCCCCATCATTACCACGTTCACATTCGCTCCAAAGCTCTGCAAACACTCATCAACATCATTCCAGAAAGACTCCTTCTCTTCTTCATCCCTTTCACTACCAGGCCCATATGCACTCACAAATACCCACAACTCACGTTCAAATTTCGCTTTCACCCGCATTAGTCTCGATGACACCTCCTTCCATTCAATCACACACTGCCGTACTTCCGGGCTCGCTAACAAGGCCACACCTTCTCTTGCCCTTCCTTTATCAACACCTGACAATCTTCCAATCACACTTCCAAATGTAGACTCACCTTTCCCTTTCATCTTTGTTTCACTCAAAGCTAACACATCCAACTTTCTTCTCACAAACATTCTCCTCAATCGTACTACATCCACGCAGATTCATAGACCCAACCCTCAAGGTACGGGGATAACTCGATCCTCCATCCCTTTCCCTGGCCTGTCTCATTTGAGGAACTAAAAAAACAGAGGAGGGGGTCCCTAGTCCCCTCACCCCGCCCCTTTTAGTCGCCTTTAACGACACGCAAGGAATACGGTGGCGGAATTATTCCTAAGACAATCTGGCCGCAGAGTAGTAGTACCACCCCATAGTGCGGCCAGATTTATGTCCCCCGCGCCACAGGGGGGGGACATAAATCTGCCCTAAGTAATGTCTAGTATTACACTCAACTTGTATGATGAGTGAGGGAAATACATGATTCTGGTAACAACGAAATTTTCGTACCATTGTAGTTACATCGTATGAATGTAATTAATACATTCATGCCTACATTACACTCAACCTGTATGATGAGTAAGTGAAATACATAATTCTGGGAACAACAGAATTGTAGGAACCTTGTAGTTACATCGTATGAATGTAATTATTACATAATTGTATTATATAATTGAAGTAATATTGTACATAATTGTATTAATATTAGCGTTTGTAGTTAATATTGTAATAATTGCAGCAATATTGTAATGACAGTAATATTCTAGGAATTGTAGTAATTGAAGTAGTACTGTAATAACCGCACTAATATTACAGGAATTGTATTAACTGCAGTAGTACTGTACAATTACATTGTACGAGTATGATACATAGTAAGTTGCGACATAAATATGTGCACATGCATATAATTACAATAGTATTAACACAATAGCATGGTACAGCAATCAACTGTATTATGAATAAGTCATCTGTAACACTTGCTATAGTAATATTACACAGCATGTATTATAAGTCTCCTAATCCAGTCATGCTGCGGTCGTTGAAAGTGATGATGCGCCGCAACTGGCTCTTGGAGAACAATAACTATGCTCGTTGTTTCACTTATAGAAAGCTATACATATATATAGCAACAGTCGCACCTACTTTTGTTTGTTTATTATGCGATCATAATTCATTTTTATATTAATTTTATTTCCGTCATTTGTGTTCGCTTCTTCGGTGGCATCCGAGGTTGTATAATTGCTGTCTAATCGTTGAGACCCCTTATTAAGGCTAAGTTTATGTACTGTATGATATTATATAACCACATATTGTTATTTTATACAAAAATATATACATTATATACAACATTAACTGTATACACTCACTTGTTATTCGTTTGTATCTGTGTTGCAGTAGTGTATGTGTCAGCCGTGTGTGAAAGTCTTTGTCATCATAGATGTATGAAAGATGATGTCCACTCTTGCTAACGTCATTCGTGGTTGCCATTTTTGTTTTTCTTTTCTTTTCCTGTTTTTCCTTGTAATTTATTATGCCTGGCACACTAGATAGCTTTAGTTAATAACTGTTTGTTAATTTTTTTAATCGTTTATTGGGTTAATGTGATGATGTATTTTATTTATCACTTGCAGATTGATGGTTGGTTAGTTTTGATTATGAAACATGTATGTATAAATGGTAGCACTCATTGGGAATAAATTAATGGTATATTAAATGAATGAATATATACAGTATATAATTGTTATTGCTGGTATATACAAGTACTTAGCGATTGGGATAATATAGATAACTGAAGTGGGTATTTGTATGTAAGTTGTAACTATAAAGCACGTTTTAAATGTCTGTGCAGGTTTTGTCTACCACTGTGTCTATCAATGTGTATTGTGTAAATGAAGTAACTGTGTAACTCACTAATTTTCACCGTGGTGGGATTGGTGATAGTGATGATGCAGGTGATGGTGTCAGCCACGGGTTGAATGACGTGAAGCGGTGTCTCAGCAAAACACTAGCACAGCGACTTCTCACTCTGGCAGCTGTGGTGGGTAACTGAGTAACGATGAGCAATGTTGAGTAACAATGGGTAAGATGAGTGGTGAATGAGAGCTCTGGTTTGCTGCCTCGTCTTGACCTCGTCACCTCTAAATCAGCGTGCTGATGGAAGGTGGTTGGAGAGAAAAGGTGGTTGGGGAGAGAGTGGGGTAGGTGGGGGTTTGTGAGTTGTGGGGGTTGTGAGAGAGGTTGGGTTGTGCGCTGTGAGTCTTGTTCTATTTGCTTATTGCGTAGCACTCTTGATAATTGTAGTTCGCTGGTTCGTTGCAGAAATTGGAGTATTGTTTGTTTTTTATCTTGATATTGTAGAAGCAACCGTAGAACAGCAGCTGTTCTTGTTTACTGTATCGCCCTGCTAATGAACTTCACAGCAGAGTTGTAGCCGTGGTACGTAAGTCTTCTCGCTTCGTTTGGTTGTTTCTTCCACACTCGTAACTCGTTTTTCTTGCCGTATACTCGCTTGTTGCTTGGAGATTTGTATGGTTGATTGTATGGTTATTGGTGTTGGTCCTTTCGTTCGTGGCCACTAAATGTTGTAACGTGGTTTGTTGTAGCTTACCGGTTCAGGAGAGTAGTCTGTTGCGTATATCGATGAACGTATAAACTAATATCGATGAGCGTTGTATAAATTCGTAAGGCGTAGTGGGTTCGTAGTTACCGGTAATAACCAAATACTGTAGTTTATCGCAGCTCACCAAATGTTGTAGCCGTGGCCGAGGCGGTTGTAGTTCTATAGAAAGATTTACTTTGTTGTGAAGAATATGTTGTATAGATAACCTCAGCTCACTTTCTGTCAACGATGGGAAGAGTTAAAGTTGAGTCTGTGGTTGATGGCAGTATTATTTTCTTCAAAGGGAAGTTCAAGATTAACTGTAACACAAGAACGTATTAAGGCGAGAGCGGCTTTATGCTTTCTACTCCGCGCGCTTTCTTCCTGCTTTCCCTACCATGCCTCTTCTCTCTCTTAACCCCTTGTTCCTCTCTCCCCGCTCTCTCTCGTAATTCTGAATCTGGCCCTCTCCTCTCTTGGATAGGACGGCTCGTATCACATGGCCTATACATACGTCAAAAGCTTCTAGAAGTCCATGTGTGAGTGTGTATGTATGTGTGTTTCTCATTTGCCAGCTTCCCACGGTACAAAAGTGTGAGCTCTTTTACTTCCTAGTGTGAGCGGGCATGCCTCAGAGAAAATTGCAAGCGTCATTTTTTTCCCCACTTTCCTTGTTTCACTCATTCTCTAGCCTCCTATACTACTTATGCTATTTATATATTGTACTGTATTATAATAATGTAGGAACCACGACACTGTACCTTATGTAGAAGGGCGAAAATTCTCACCTCCAGGGCACTGGTGCTACCTGTCCTACACGAAGGCTGTGAAACATGGACGCTAAACAGTGATTTGAAGCATCAGACTGACTCCTTTGGTTCCAAGTGCCTTTGCAGGATCATGGGATATTGCTGGTACGACCGGGTACATAATGAGCTACTATTCCATGAGACTGTCAAGACCTAGTACTCATATAATACGTCAACGCCAACTCCACTTAAATGGGCACGTAGCCCGTTTTCCTGAGGTTGACCCTGGCCACAGAGTGACCTCTAAGAGAGTTAACTCGGGATGGAGGACACCAAAGGGTGGGCCTCGGAAATCATGGTTAGAGTACGTTGGCCATTCATGTCGAGATACTTAGAGGAGGTAGAGTCACTGCCTGGACGGTTTCGTGAGTGGGGTCAGAAGGTGGGTGAGTATGCTCCTCGTGGCATTGCCCCCCCCCCCAGATGATCAGAAAAATTTATATTCCAATTCACTTTGTATGTGAAGTCCTCTCTCTCAACTAGCCATTTTTTCCCATCACAATTAGTCACGCATATCTGGTTTATATATATAAATATTAACATCTAGATGTGGTAGGTGGGTGCGCTCACCATCCACTCACTCAATGTAGTGCTGCTCTTGGGTGTCTACCCTTTCCACTCCTCCATCCTTCTTGCCTTCCATCCACTTCTTTCTTTCCTTCATTCTTTCCTCATCCTTCTGCCTACAGGTGACTTTACACTCTCTCTTCTGTCTTTCTTTCCTTCATTCTTTCCTCTTCCTTCTGCCTGTGGGTGACTAGTGCGTGACAAGCCAGATGGTTTCCTGTACACCAGGAAACCATTTACTATGCTGGGTGGTAACCTTATAACCAAATTTTGGCGCCTGGTGGTTTAGTGGATAATTATGTCAATCCAATCGGATTGAGCCGGTGAAGGTTTATGTCCAAGGGACGGTTGGGGTTTATTGCTCATGTAATGCCACTCAGGGATGAGTGTGGCTGGTCACTCTCATCTTAAATGCCAGGATTAATTTGCCTAGTCCCGGGCTTCTACGCTCCTCATGGGGCAACATAGGATTGGATGATGAATGAATGAATGCATGAAGGATTAACATCTAGAACAGTTATCACTTAAAAATGATGTGAAAAAAAGAATGGCATATTTCCTTAGAACAGAGAGACACGGATAGGGCAAGAAACTTGTCCTACAAATTTTAGCGGGGTTGGGTGATGTGTAGTGAGAGTACATAATAATGCGTGGTGTGCGGTCAGGGTGTGGAAATACTAAGTACTGTATTGTTTCATTCGTTCATCATCCACTCCTGTTTTAGCATCATGAGGAGTGTAGAAGCCCGGGACTAGGCAAGTTGGTCCTGACATTTAGAGTGACCAGCCTCACTCATCCCCCAGTGGCATTACGTGAGCAATAAACCCCAACCATCCCTTGTATATACACCTACACGGGGTCAAATCGGCTGGAGCGGCCTAATTACCCACTAAACCACCAGGCGCCATAATTTGGTTATACGATTACCACGCAGAGTAGTAAATCTCTTCCAGTCACTCAATGTAGAGTCACGCATAGTCAGAAGGAAGAGGAAAGAATGAAGGAAAGAAAGGCAGAGGAGGAAGGAAGGAAAGAAGGATGTAAGAGAGGAAAGAGCAGTCACCCGAGGGCAACACTACATCAAGTGAGCGGATGGTAAGCATCCCCACCCATATCGTTAGCTATATCGGGACACCACAACGGTGAGTTCGTCCCGCATAAATAACGAGCTGAAAGTACGTTGCACTTCTCGGCAAAAATGTTCAAAATGGAAGCTTATTGTTATCTTGAGTTTCACAAGTGAATTATTGTATATTCCTATGTTTTGAATTCAAATACTCAAATGGTGGGGGATCGGAGGGCTAAAAAAAAAAAAAAAGTGTCATCAGTTCATCATTTATAAACAAAGGATTTGATTTTTCTTAGGTATGAAAGCAAGGACTGGTTGAAGGATGTAAGGCTGGAGTGGGTAGTGTACCAGCAGGGTAATTGGCCCTGTGGTTGCTGAGATAAAAGCTTTGTGAAAAGCATTATGGTCGGGCCGGACCGGGTTGGGCTACCCATATGTGAAAAAATGCCACAACTTGATGAGAGACTCATGAGTGCTTTGCCCTCACTCATAACAACTCTAAACCCGCTAAGTTCCAACGACGTATGATGCACGTCGCTACTTTTTTCCGTGGACAGACCCACCGACGTGCATAGTACGTCACTCAATTGCAAGGGCCATTGTGTGCACATTTTTCAACATTCGCCGGTGATTTTTGGTAGGTATATGTGGGAGACTTTCCTCTACCTGCTGTCAAGCGGGGATATTGCCTGATCCCCCCC
>JAGKTI010019055.1:0-17254 GCA_018397915.1 Birgus latro | reverse complement strand
TGTATGGAGTACAACTCTCATGTGTGGGGAGGCTCCCCACATGCAGCTCTTCTCAATAGGGTGGAGTCAGAGGATTTTCATCTCGTTAACTCTCCTCCTCTTACTGATTCCCTTCAACTTTTGTATCTTCGCCGCACTGTTGCATCTTTATCTCTCTTCTATCGCTACTTCAATGGTCACTGTTCCTCTGAACTGTCTGCTTGCATCCCTCCACCTCTACGACGGGCACATAGTACCCATCTAGCAACAAACTCTCATCCCTTTTCTGTCCAACTCTCTAATGCAAGAGTTAACCGTTACTCCCAGTCCTTCATTTATGCAACTGGTCAACTCTGGAACTGTCTTCCTCTGTCTGTATTTCCTACTTCCTATGATCTCCAGCCTTTCAAACGCAGTGTGTCCAGGCATCTTGAAATGAACGGATCTTGAATTTGGCTCTCTTTTGTATTGTTTTTGCTTTTTCTTAGAAGGAACAGTATGCAGGCCTGTGGCCTTTGGTTCCTTCTTCCTTGCATTAAAAAAAAAAAATTGTTTAGTCACCAGACACATTCACATATGGCACCTTCCTCTATGACATTACCACCTCATCACTTCTGTTTGTTTCTTGCTCTAGGTTCTTTATTTCTTTGTCCTCCACCTCAGAAATCACTTTAACCGTGAATTTCATCATTGGAGAGACCGTGGGGCAGCATACCTTTACTGGCCAGCTTACTGCTAACAAGTGAATTGCCCAGTGTGGGGGGGGAGGGAGGGGAGGGGGGTTAGGTGAGGCCAGGCAGTAGCCCCGCTTGACAGCAGGTAGAGGAAAGTCTCCCACATATGCCTACCAAAAATCACCGATGAAACTTGAAAATTGTGCAAATTATGACCCTTGCAATTGTGCGACTTACCCGTACGTCAATGGGTGTAGCTGTGACAAAACAACGCCGCGACGTACCCATACGTCAATGGGATTCCTCAGGTTAACTATGGAAGAATCAGCCATAGAGCAGCCATTGATATTAAAAACCTGAGCCTGGGGTGGGATATGTTTGCCTGTTATTTAATGAAGCCAGGACCAAACTGCAGCAACAGGTGTATTTTCAGAAACAGAAGAAACGTAATCCCTCCAGCTCGAACGTTTAGCCTGATGGATGGTATGATGGAAAGCAGTGGGAACTTGGCAAAAATATGAGAAAGCTACGGATCCAATCAGGCGTGGACTGTTTACGACGAAAACTTTTTCAGGCGGTCCATTTCACAAAGAGGGCTCGCGAACAAGATGCAGTCCACCAAGGAACGCGTCTGGCAGTAGACAGCCGTGTATCACTGGAAATGGTGGTGAGAGCAGTAATTAAGACCGGGACGAGGGAGAAGGACAACAGAGCTTGTGGAGACCAAAAGGAGGAAGTGGGTGCACGGTAAGGGAAAAAAATAAGTCTCACTCAGCGGCATGGAACTTCCTACGGGGAGGAAGGGGAGACAAGGAAGTGGACGGAAAGAGGCAAGAGAGAGTTAGATGGGGAAGTCATTACTAAAAGATTGTCTTATATTATCGACCAATGAAAAATGAGAGAAATTGAAGGTGGAGAAAGAAACAGATCCATGCATGAAAGGGAATGAGCATGGAGGTCAAAGTGAGTTGGGGTGCCAGTGATAAGGATGAAGAGATCTTGAAAAGAGAGGAACTGCCCTCATAAGCATCCTCAAGTGGTGATCACAGAGTCAACCCACTGGGAATGCCGGCAACTGAAGTCACCAAGAAGAAGAATTGGAGGCAACCGATTGATTGATTGATTGATTGATAGAATACATGGCACCACAACAACAAGGTCATATGTTGCCGTATAAGCAAAAATATAAACAGTAGAAACATAAAAACATTAAAGAGCAAAACTCCATATTGAAAACTAGACATCAAAGTAAAAACAATGCAATCATAAACGGTGAAGGAGGCCAGCCTTCTTCAGATATAAAAACACGTGATCTCCAGGGGTACCAGGCTCTCCCCCAAGCATCGATGAGAGACAGTAAAAACCACCCTCCCCTCGGTGCCTCAGTTGTAGCCTCCGATGTAAGTCGCCCAAACTGGGACACTCAACCAGCAAATGCCTGACAGTAAGGGGAACCAAACAGTCATCACAGAATGGCTGCACGCCTCCACATATGAGGAACTCATGGGTGAGCTTGGTATGTCCAATGCGAAGGTGAGCCAGAACAGTTTCTTAACTTACGAGGCATTAAAACAAACTCTCTGAGATACAAACTTGGGGACTTCCTTCAGCTTGCTGACAGATCGCTATCCCACCGCAACTGCCAACAAGCACGAACAGCAGACAATAATGGAGCACGTAAATTGGTAGCATGTAGAGGACAAGGAGCACGCACAGGTTGCAAAGCCACAGCCTTAGCTAGTGCATCTACACTTTCACCTATGATACCAACATGTGTGGAAACCCAGCAGAAATCCACTCTTTTCCCCCGATGACGAATGAGGAACAGCCACTCCAAAATAGCTAAAACTATAGGATGGGAAGGGTTAAAAGAGTCCAGGGCCAAAAAGTGTCCATGAGAGTTGATAAAAATAGTAAAATAATTGCCATGGTGGACAAACACCAACTTCAGGGCTAAAACGGTAGCTGACAACTCTGCAGTAAATACTGAGGCAGCCAAAGGAAGACTACCTTCACGGCTAAAACTGGGAAACACCGCTCCAAAACCAACACGAGAGGCAGATTTAGAGCCATCAGTATACACAGGCACAGATCCACCATGACTAGAAGAATGTTAAAAAAAAAAAGTGTAAAAGAGCCTGAGGAGCGACAGAATCCTTTCAGCCTGCAAAAAACCTTCAGAAAGTTACCTTGGGCAATATCCATGGCGCAACCATAGGGATCTGAACAGGACTGACAGGTACTGCTGACAAACCAAACTCCTCCATGATATCCCGAACCGTATAGCCAAACGGACGAGGCATGCGAGGGTGTCTGCTATAGTGCAAAAAAGAAGACCGTTGCATTACACACTCACAGACAAGTGAGTCTGGAAGGCAACGAATCCGGAGCCACCACCGTGCTGCAACAGACTGACACAGTAAGTCTAAGGGAGGCACACCGGCTTCCACCAACAAGCTGGGAATCGGAGAATACCGTAAAGCGTCAGTTGAAACGCGAAAACCAGCATGATAGACAACATCTACAGTTTTAGGACTCTATGGCAGAGAAGTAGACCTCACAGCCATATGACAGCATGGAGGTTACAAAAACCTGAAACAAATGCAAGAGTGTCCTCCGATCAGCACCCCAAGAGGTATGGGACAGAACGCTCAGTAGACTGACAGCCTTCATACATGATGCTTTAAGATTTGCCAAGTGTGAAACCCAAGTCAAACGGCAGTCAAACATCGGGCAAACCTACACTGGCAGACGAAAAAGATGTACAGTGCACCCTCACACAATGCGAGTTTATGGGCGGCAGAAACCCTCGCACCGTATGATTTCGCATCGTGTGAACCAAAGAACTTATGGGAAGAATGGTATATGGTGACGGCCCACTCAGGGCTTGGTCTTCGGGTCCCCTTCCAGCATACTCTACCCTGCTAATACTTTGTCTAACTGTACTTTAAGCTGGACCAACAAATAAAACAACAAATAGAACACCATGTACCTTTACTTAAGTGACTTCTGGGCTTGTTAAGTAGGGAGGGGGTGGGTGGGTATTCAAGGCTCGGGGCGTTTACTCTTGCCCCGCGGGGTAGAGCTCCCCGTTGTTACTCTCACTGTCACAGCTGAGGTCTCATGGAGGTGTCATAAAGCCTTCAAAGTCGACAGCTGAGACCAAGATGAACAGGTGAGTACTGCTAGGATGCTAAATCGGACCACAAGATGCGAGGTACAACATTAGTTCTCGTGGCAATATGGAGGAGAAGTGTTTGTTTACCCAGGAACAGCTGACCAGCCGCTCGCTATTTTGAACCTGGCTCATTGATTTCGCATTCAATAAAAATAAGTATTTTCTTGGTTGACCTGGCATTGTAGGTGATTCGCATCATGTGAATTCGCATTGTGAGGGGGTGCAACGTATTTCCAAACAGTTTTGGCGACAGCTGTTGCCCTCTTCAGTGGATCTACAGACCGAGAGTGGTACATACAATTACTGAAAGGCTGCTTATATGCAGGGTACCCACGCTTTCCCAACCACACCTGATTTGACCTCACCTGACTCTCCCTCTACTCTGTCCCCGACCTGAGTGAGGGATTACAAGGCGCGGCAAGGACCTAGCCACTAATCCTCTCATCACTGGATCTAACTTATACATTCCTTCACTATGGTTAAAATTATTATACCTCCCTATACATTCAGCCTCTACTGTTCTACGTTTCTTATAATTACTACATTTGTACAAAACTTTGCTAGAATTTCAGTCTATTCTATGGTCGTTTTCTGACGAGTGAACGTACACTGCGTTATTTATGTTGCCTATCTTACAAGCATACTTGTGTTCCTTAATGCGAGTGTCCAAATCCCTTCCAGTTTCACCAATATAAACCAAATCACAGTCTCTACATGGAATTTTGTATACCCCTGCAGTTTCGTTACTAATGGGTTTATTCTTAACTAACATGGATCTTGAAGTGGAAGTGTATCTAAATGCAAAGCTTACATCCAAAGCATGACTCACAGACTTCACCAAGCTAAGATTTGACACATACGGAACTGTGATGTATGACCTATTTTGTTGACTTAGTGGTCTAGGCACTAAAAGGCTTTTCTGGCTTCTGAAATTTACCCTTGAAATTTTTCTTCCACATATGCAGAAACAAAATCAAGTGTATTATTCCACCGCTATATGTAAATCTCGCTGTGAATACAGGTACTCATAGTATGGTTTTTGAATATTTCTTTTGTGCTCTACATCGGTTTCCCATGTCAGCATTCAACAATAGTCTGCCATCATACCAGCGTCACTTCTACCTTGGTATCTTTGTTCTTTTACGCAATATTCTGGTGAAAACGTTCACCCTGTTCGTCACTAACACCACCCAAGTTTGTTGGAAAAGAAACCGAGATGTGAGTGAACAAAATGGATTTTAAAAACATGCAACATTCAATTTCATGGTACACAACCAAGAGCTCGTCAATGATTTCCACATAATCTTCACTACTGTGGCTGACCAGAAAACCAGCACAAATTTTCTTCAGAGACCTCCGCGCCCTAAATGCGTCTGACTCTAGGGTTGCATCATACTGGCTGTCTTTCATCAGGTTACGAATTTGTGGGCCAACTAAAATGTCTTCCTTCAATTTAGCATCGATAATCTTAGAGAAAACCTTCCTCAGGTGTGCGAAGCCTACACCTGTCTTATCCAAGGCTTTGACAAAGTTTTTCATCAAGCCAAACTCAATGTGAAGGGGCGGAAGTACGATATCATCCTCTTGGACGAGTGTTTCGTTTCGTACGTTGTGTAAAACGGCTTCGTAGGAACTTCGGGAAGGCCAGTCACCCTGGATGTAGTGCTGCTGCACATTATAGCTGCCCCATAAACACAGGAACCAACAGAATTTTGTGAACCTCTTTGTAGTCCAGACAACATGGCTACCAGTTTCAAATTGCTGCAGATTTTCCATCGGAATTCGTCTTACTGAATCAAAACGAGCAGCTTTTGCATCGATTCGCACGTTTCCTTCATTTCAGGAGCTAAAACAAGTGGTATTCTGGGTAATATGTTCCACTGTGAAAGAGAACAGCCTTCAGACGGGATTTGCTGGGGTCACTAAAAAGTCGCTATTCGTCAGGATCATGAGTCCTTCCCAAGGCTTCGAACAGACCTGCGATATCGCTACAGTGCCATACTCCTCAGTCTGGCTTGAAAAAACGTTCCCTATTTTGTTGCCGGTTCCTGAAACTCGTCACCTTTGTTTCTAGATGCAACAAGTTCTATTCTTGCAATCCTGAAGCAAGCAGCTCTGACTGTTCTTTTGATAAATTTAGGTCACGTACAAAATCGTTAATGTCGCCTTGGGTGACTAGATGGGGTACTTTGCCAAACGGCTAACATTCGAAGTCTGAATCAGGGGCAGCTGCTCCAGATGGCTTTCCATCTTAATCCTCATCTGAAGTCTGGAATACACATTTATTTGTTGGCGGCCTTGGAATGTGAAGGTCCTCCGTGAGATTGACCGGTCTTATTGCTGACGGTTATTTGGATAAACAATGCTGTTTTTGGTTTTTTTGAAGCCACAACTTCTGTCACGCAAAAGTAGCAATCTGTTGTGGGGTCACTAGGTTCTCCCCACACCATAGGAACTACACACGGCATCCCTGTTTTCTTTCCTGCTAGCCATTCGAGAAGAGTTGGAACAAGTCATGCAGCAGATATGGGACGCCCATCGTTTGTATCGGTAGCCAGTCTTAACGTCAAAATAATGTAGATCAGCTGACTTTACAAGGGACATGATCTTTCGTTTCTGCTTCTTTGGAGTGAAACTTCCACATATATAACAGAAAGCATCAACATCAACCACACATCCACAAGGTACTGCCAACCCATAAATCTGAAATAAGAGTTATATTAATCATAATGAAATTACGTAGACATACTTTAAGTGGATGTAGACAACTGGCAATGTATATGATGGATATTATACAATGCATATATAAAAAGACGTATAAAGAACACGAATAAAGCGATGAAAAGAGAACCATTTTGCTACAGGGATGCGTGTGAAGATAGTGCAAGTGTCTGACAGTAAGGGGAACCAAACAGTCATCACAGAATGGCTGCACGCCTCCGCACATGAGGAACTCATATGTGAGCCTGGTATGTCCAATGCGAAGGCGAGCCAGAACAGTTTCTAACTTACGAGGCATTGTAAAATAAACTCTCTGAGAGACGACCTTGGTGACAGGAACGCTATCCTACCACAACTGCCAACAAGCACGAACAGCAGACAATAATGGAGCACGTAAATCGGTAGCATGTAGAGGACAAGGAGCACGCACAGGTTGCAAAGCCACAGCCTTAGCTAGTGCATCTACACTTTCACCTATGACACCAACATGTGTGGAAACCCAGCAGAAATCCACTCTCTTCCCCCGATGACGAATGAGGAACAGCCACTTCAAAATAGCTAAAACTATAGGACGGAAAGGGTTAAAAGAGTCCAGGGCCAAAAGGTGTCCCCTTAGAGTTGCTAAAAATAGTAAAATAATTGCCGTGGTGAACAAACACCAACTTCAGAGCTAAAACGATAGCTAGAAGAACGTTCTAAAAATAACTGTAAAAGAGTCTGACGAACAACAGAATCCACTGAGCCTGCAAAAAAAAAAAAAAAAACTGCAGAAAGTTACCTTGGGCAAGATCCATGGCGCAACCATCGGGATCTGAACTGGACTGACAGGTACTGCCGACAAACCAAACGGACGAGGCATGCGAGGGTGTCTGCTATAATACAGGACCGTTGTATCACACACTCACAGACAAGTGAGTCTGGAAGGTGACAAATCCAGAGCCAGCACTCTGCTGCAACAGATTGATGCAGTAAATCTAAGGGAGGCACACCAGCTTCCACCAACAAGCTAGCAATTGGAGATGACCGAAAAGACTCAGTTGCAAGGCGAAGACCAGCATGATAGACAACATCTAGAGTTTTTAGTCTGGACTCTGTGGCAGAGGAGTAGACCTCGCAGCCATATGACAGCTTGGATGTTACAAAAACCTGAAACAACTGCAAGAGTGTCCTACGATCGGCACCCCAAGAGGTATGAGACAGAACCCTCAATAGATTGACAGCCTTCGTGCATGATGCTTTAAGATTTGCCAAGTATGAAACCCAAGTCAAACAGCAGTCAAACATCAGGCCCAAGAATTTCGTCTCTGCCACACAACAGAGTCTCCTGCCACAAAGCTAGAGAACAGGGTTCGGGTATACCCTTCTCATCCTACAAAAGTGAATAGTCACAGTCTTAGAAGAGGAAAACCAAAAACCCATGGAAGTGGCCCAGGCAGAAATTTTGTCCAAGGCAAGTTGCATGAGCTGCTCAATAGCAGACATGCGGAAGCCAGAAAACCATTTAGCTAAGTCATCCACATAAAGGGATGATGATACCCCAGCAGACACAGAGTCGAGAATACCATTGATGGCCACCACAAACAGGGAAACATTTAGTACACTCTTCCTGGCACAGTGGAGCAGAGAGGGTAGAGCCCACACGGACCCGAAACACACGATCAGCCAAAAAGTCTCCAAGCAACACAGGTAGACGACCACGTAAGCCAAAAGCATGAAGTTACTGGAGGATACCATGGTGCCAGGCTGTGTCATAAGGTCAAAGAACACAGCCACAAGATGTTCCTTAGAGGCAAATTCTTCACAGATCGATGCCTCGAGCCTAATAAAGTTGTCTGAAGTACACCATAATTTATGGAAGCCACTCTGCAAAGGAGAAAGAAAGCAATCCTTCTCCAGAAACCACACAAGCCTGACACTGACCATCTTTTCAAAAAGCTGGCACATGCGCGATGCTAGCCCGAGGCGTCCCGATAACTTATGGATACGTTACAACGTTTTGTCATGGTGAATCCCTATAACGTATCCATGCATTTTGCAACTGCAAGGTCCGTCATTTTCACAATTTTCAAATTTTGCGCGTGATTTTTGGTATGTAGACACGGGACACCTTCCTCTACCTGCTGC
Source organism: Birgus latro (assembly GCA_018397915.1). Classification (NCBI taxonomy): domain Eukaryota; kingdom Metazoa; phylum Arthropoda; class Malacostraca; order Decapoda; family Coenobitidae; genus Birgus; species Birgus latro. The sequence goes on along the minus strand of JAGKTI010019055.1, from coordinate 8,578 downwards.
CAGGCAGGAACAATGCTTTACCCTGCGTGACTTCCCCCCCTCCTCATGCCACAGTTTCGGCAACTCTCCTGTTACCAGTGACCTGGGCAGTAAAGACATGTCACGCCACAGTACGAAATTCACAGCGAGAGTGATTTCCCAATCGATGACAATGGAGAGGCACAAATATTACGTGGTGCCAGAGAAAGAAATGAGCAGAAGTGACGAGGAGGTAATGTCGCCAAGGAAGGTGCAGTATGTTGATGCGCTCAGTGATTGAAACAACGCTTATATCACCTATATTATTGTGTGAAAACCAAAATATTTTTATACTACATATAAAATCATACCAAATGAACAAATCTCTACCTATTCTGAGTGGTTTGCAATAGTTACCACTACATAGAAAACGCGACACTTGCAGCGTGGCCCCAGAGAACATGGTACCAGGTGGTTTACAGGGTCACCTGTTTAGACCACTTCTGAGCTCAGGTGAGCACTCTGGGGGGCACTTGCCAGTGTAAAAAAGTGGTTATAGCCAGAAATTTAGTTTTCTAAAACCTGACGGGACTGGGGGGGAGGGTCAGTGGTGAAAAATTGGTCCGGACACGGCACATTAAACAAATAGGGCGATAGTTAGAGACATGTGAATGGTCTTTACCAGGTTTGGGAATGGAAAGGAAAATACCCAACTTCCAACTCCTGGGAATAGATCCCTCACTCCAAACCCTGTTAAAAAGGTCCAATAAAAACTGTAAAGAGTCAGCCGGCAGATGACGGAGCACAGCGTACGGAATGTCTTCAGGCCCAGGAGCAGTGTTACGACACTCTGAGAGGGCAACATACAGCTCACGGAGGCTCAAGTCTAAATTACAAGGCTCTCTGGCTCGATAGCGAAAGTCGAGACCCAGCCTATCCTGATTCCTACGAAAGCTAGCACATGGCTTAGAAGGATCCTTTTTTGAGATAGCACAAAACTGATTTGCAAAAACAGAGACCACTGCATCTGGTGCAGACAAAGATTTCCATGAAGTCGCAACACCAGTGGGAAGGGGAGCAGAAACCTATCAGAAATCTTGCGCACCTATTTCCACACCATAGGCATTGGAGTAGAGGATGTAATTGTAGAAACATGCGCCCTCGAGTTACAGCAAGCATTCTTCATGACCCATCTATAGTGAGCACATGCTTTGCGAAACTGGATTTTAAGAAAAACAACATCATGATTGGCAAAACCCCAATGGACAGCCACTTTGTAAGCTCCTTTGACTATAGAGCGGTCATCATTCCACCATGGCACAGGTCTCCGAGAAAAAACACTAGAAGTCCGTGGGGTGGAATACCCCCTTGCTGAGAAGAGTTTTAGTAAAATAACGTTTGGCATCATTGATAGTTGAAAAATCAGTAACTCTTTAGGCAAATACACCTAATTCCTCAAAAAGGGACCAATCAGCCATAACCAGACACTAGTGTGGCATACGGGCTGCAGGAACAGAGCAAGTAGACTGGACCAACACAGGATAATGGTCACTACCATGTAGATCATCCAATACCTCCCAAGAAAAATCAAGGGCACAATATGGTGAAGTCAACGACAGAATATGTGCCAGTTTGAACATGTCAGCCTCCCATCATTTAGGACAACCAAATCTAAATCCTCAACCAAAGAGGCAAGAAGATCAACCCAGGGATTTGAAAGTGAGTCACCCCACAAAGGATGGCAGCCATTACGGTCACCAAGGAGTAGAAAAGGAGGTGAAATTTGACTGATAAGGGTCTCCAGATCAGCACGCATAAGAGGAACAGAAGGTGGAAGGTTGGAAGGTACAGACAACAGATGGTATAACACCTCCCAACATGCATCTGTACTGCTAGAACTTGAAGGGGACACTGTATTGCAAAGGAAATAAAGGGGACATCAGATCGGCATAAAATGGCACATCCACTGCTGTGACTGCAAGGAGGAGATGCATGGAAGACCTCATACCTCCTGATAGAAGGAAACGGTCTATCCCCCATCACTGTCTCCTGAAGACAGACAGAGCACGCTCAGAGCAGAGAGTAATAACTGCAATTCCTCCCAATTTGCCATGGCAACTCTAGATTTTCATTGAAGACAAATTGGTACTGACTGAGCCATATTGATTAGGATTAAATGATATAAAATAACAAACACCAAGGCTATGTAGCAACCTCGCTGGGAAGGGTGTGAAAGCCCTTCTTCCTAGACGTGGAGCTCTGCCTTACCGACCAAGAAGACAATGAAGATTTTGAGTTTCCATGGGTAAAAGGACCTTTACCCCAAAGCACGTCCTACCCATCACCAGAACGAGCCTGAGGCACAGAGCCCTTCCTGGAAGACCCACTCGCCCCGTCCGCACCCCACTTGCCCCTTAGGGCCAACCGGACCCTCCCCAACTGAATCAACCGTAGGTTGGCTGCCAGGTGATGGATCAGAGGGCGCAAGCGATCGAGCCCTTTGAGTATCTAAAGACCCGGACCCCGCCACACCTAAGCAAGAGGCAGGAACTGGAATCCTAGAAAGACCATCACGAACACCCACTGACTTAGATGCCACCAATGGCCAGGTTGCTGAGTGAAGAGCTCCCTCAGAATGCTTATGTGGCACAGAAGTTTGAACAGAAGGAGGGAAATCACTCAAAGGCTCCTCACTCCTCACCCGTTTGAGGTTGACAGACGCAACCTCCATGTCTATGCCAGAACTTGAAGACACATTAGAAACTGTAGAGGTAAACTGTAGAGAAGACTGAACACCAGTAGCAGAGTAAGCAGATGGTACAGGAGCAGCAGTCGGTACAGGAGTAGCAGCCGATACAGGAGTATCAGCTGGTCCAGGAGTAGCAGCCAGTACAGGATCAGCAGCTGGATGATGTGGAAGGGGTAAGACACCACCGCATATGGGTGGGACCCCCTCGGAGGAAGCACTGCCTCCTCCATGTGTTGTCGCCACAGCAGCATCCCCCTACTGGGACGTCTGTGACGACTGATTACCTCGAGAAGCAGGTGGGGTGGCATGAAGTGTTGTCTTGTTGTACTGTGGGACCTCCTTATGACATGAGACAGCTGAAGCAAGGGTGACCCCAGGGCAGTTAAACATCCCTCTGACCCTTTCCTTTGCCTCTGCAAAAGAAATTTTGTCATTGGTTCAAAATGACATGACTTCATTCTCGAACTTATACTATTCACACTGTGTTGATGAGGCCGGGTGAGCGCCACGGCAGTTGATACACAAGGGGGGGATTCGGGCAGTCCATCTCATCACCACAATTAACACATGCCTGTGGGAGACCTTGCATGTTCCCACAAGTCCTGCTGACATGCCCAAACCTCTGGCAATGGAAGCACCGTCTAGGTCTTGGCACATACGCCTTAACCCGAGGAATCTCATCGACGTATGGGTACGTTGCGATGTTTTGCCACAGCTACACCCATTGACGCAAGGGTACGTCGCACAATTGCAAGGGTCATAATTTGCACAATTTTCAAGTTTCATGGGTGATTTTTGGTAAGCATATTTGGGAGACCTTCCTCTACCTGCTGTCAAGCAGGGATACTGCCTGGCCCCACCTAACCCCTCTCCTCCCCCCTCCCCCCCACACTGGGCAATTCACCTATTAGCAGTAAGCTGGCCAGTAAAGGTATGTTGCCCCACGGTCTCTCCAATGACGAAATTCACGGTTAAAGTGAATCCTGAGGTGGAGGACAAAGAAATAAAGAAGCTAGAGCAAGAAACAAACAGAAGTGATAAGATGGTAATGTCATAAAGGAAGGTGCCATATGTAAATGTGTTTGGTGACTGAACAATGCTTCTATTGCCTATATAAATGTGTTAAAACCAATATAATCTGTTACTACACATAAATTCGTACCAAATACATAAATAAATACGTATTGAAAGTGGCTTGAATTAGTTAACCCTTCGATAATTCGTTTTCTTTAGCCAGGTACCCTGAAAAAGAAGGAAAACATAAGGATGCATGACACCTGTATAGTTTTAAGCACAGGACTGCGATTTCTCTTTGAATTTTCGATGTTTCTCACCAAAAGTGAAGGTTTGAGCTAATAAATTTTTTTTGCAAAAATGCTCGGGATTTTGCGGTATCGTAGGTTGGAAATCGGTCGGGACGTGACGGGTTAACCCAAAGGCAGTAGTAAGCTGCCTCTAAGACATCAGGCAATGTCAACCGATTATAGGTGACAATCAGGTATGGTGTGCCTGCCAATATCCTGTCTACCTTTTTCTTTATCCTCTCCACCTTCACTACTCCTGGTCTCTCAGCCCACCCAGGAGGTCCTCCTCCAAGTACCTATGGAGCTCCTTAGAGAAGACAACACCCCGAGTCTGGTTCAGGGTGGAATGACTGGTAACTGTGACATCACAGGAAGCTAAACATTTGATGGCATGGATGAGAGCGCTTTGATCAGCATCCCTGGCCTCTATAAGGAGTGACCCATCTGCCTGTGGAACAACCTTTGGGGATGACCCACAAACTTTGACCAGGTCACGGTGCACCTTAAACCCATTCTGGTCCCTGAAGGAGGAACCATCAGCCAACTTCAAAACCAGGAATTTCATATACTGGTCAGGAACAAAGAAGCCAGGCATCGCCTCAGTGAAGGGAGAGAGAGAGCTTTCCTGGAGGGCTGTGTGCCGCTCACTCGAAAGCACTCCCTACCCTTATTTCCCTTATGTGGTACAGGGTCGGCAGGAGCAAAGATGTAGCCAGTGTGGGGCCCTTGTGGGCCCGGCCACCTGCCACATAAGTACCAAAACTGGGGGGAGATTTAGCCATAATTAGACAAAAAAAAAAAACTTCATTCCTCCACCCACCATGGAGCCCAACAAGGGGAGGTCGTATGCCAGGGACAACACCACTGGCGACCCCAGAGGTAGCGGGAGAGTATTTGTGGGTAACCACCGGGGGACCCAGGCAAGGGTGACTCCTGAATGATGGGAGCCACCAGGTCCCCAGTGCCCACTTGACCCTAGCCAACATATGACCAACCGATTGACCTCGTCTGGCCCAAACAGTCTGCCCATCCAGCCAGAATAAGGACCAAAGAGGTGTATTGCAAGCGGCAGGGCGCATCGTGCAGCATCACTCAACCCACAGGACTCCCGTCTCAGCATTATGGGACCCCACGCACGGCAAACACGTGGGGAGGCAACAGTCCTGCCCTAGATGGCAGATGGGCTGGGACTAACATCACCAGCAGGCCTCCTCCACCAGTGATGTAGGGGGTGCTTGGTCCACAAGGCCAACAGATACCAAACCCTACAAAGGTAGGCAAGCCTCCAGAGTAGGTGGCACTGCCAGCCTTGCCTCAAGCCCTGCCACCGTGTCAAGGTGACCCCCCTCAGCAGGTATCTCGGATGATGCATCACGTCCTAACTTCACGGATGTCTACTATTAGTGTTTATGATTTCATTAGTGCTGGGGTGAGAACAAAGAGGGATGTGGAATCAATGAGGCCAGCTTGAGTTTTATTTGAACAGGTACAGGCAAGGGCGTGTCCTCTCTCTAGGGTGGCCTGAGTCAGACTGTCTGTCAAGCCCCAGATGCGGGCCGGTGGCACACACGGGAGCTCTACTTGGAGGGAAAAGTTCCCGCACAAGTGCAGACTTCAACACCCCCTATCCATTGCAGTGAGTTCCCCACTTCCTGCAGTATTAATACAAAGCACATTGGTCAAGGAGGGAGGTCACTCCAATAACAAAACAATGGGCATTCATCACAACTTAAGACTTGGCATTACATGACACAGTGCTAGCAAAATGTTACATAAATGCTAACTTCAGAATGACATAATTGCTAAAACAATAAGGAATTCAATTACATGCATTGGAGCAACTATTGCTCTGGTATCATGGTACATGCACAGCAAGGTTATACACATTACAAAAGTTCTGGAATATTATGGTACATATTTTTTTAGGTGTCCTGGGGTGCGCCCAGTGCGCCGCTACCTCTCAAGGGGAGGGAGAGGCTGAGGGGCGTTCCCCCTGTGGTCATCCTCCTGCCAGGGACCATCCTCACTATGCGTTGTGGGTGTTTGTTCCCCTGTCTCCTCATAGAGGTGTAGATGGCAGCGATTCCTGAGGGAGGCTTGCCCACTTCTGTCCAGCCTCACCAGGTATTGCCTTGGGGATGGTGTGTCAACAATAACCCCTACATGGTCCCTCCATCCTGTTTCCTAGTTCTGTAGGTGCACCCACTGGCTTGGGTTGAGAGAGGTGAGGTTGTGTGCCGTCTGGTTGAATCTTGTGGCTGCTGTATCCCCAGTGTTGACCATGGCCCGTTCACTGCTTCTCAGCATCCTGGCCCATTGCCTGCTGATCCTGTGGTGTTCTTTTGCAGCGGGTAGTGAGTCTCTCAGCTGACGTCTCATCAGCACTGAGCTGGGGATGCATCGATGTCATGTAGCGGGGTGCTGAGGTACTGGAATATGGCCCTGGCAGCTGCATACGAGTCCAGGAAGCCTCCTGCGCCGGTGTTGCTCCTTAGCAGCCTCTTGTTGGACTTGACTGCAGCCTCTGCCCAGCCGTTGGACAGTGGGTAATGGGCCGATAATACCCTCAGCTGCACACACCATGCGGATAGGAATGCCCTCATTTCCCCAATCATGAGGTTCATACCCCCGTCACAAGATAGGGCTTCTGGGATACCGAACCTTTTGAAACACTTACAAAAGGCCGTTATGAGCTGTGAGCTGGTGGTGTCCCTGGGCAGATGCTCTACCTCCAGCCAGCCAGTTAACCTGTCTGTGTAAGGTATGTACACTTCCCCCTCCAGTTGGAACAAGTCAGCCACTGTTTGCTGGAAGGAGTACTTGGATGGGGGTGTGGGCAGCAAGTTTTCCACGGGTTGTGATGGGATGTTGATTTTGCATACTTGACAGTGCCTCCTCTTCTGCTCCACCTCAGCATCTTTGCTGGGCCAGTACATGCATTGCCTGGCGGCACACCTGAGCATGGAGTCCCTGTCCTGGTAACCGGTAACCTGCATGGAAGTTGGCTAGGACTGTGTGGCAAAGGGCTGTGGGAATTACAAGTTACGGGTGTCCCACATCGCTGGTGTACGTGACAGTGTTCCCCTGGCATGACAGGTGCCTCCTTATCCTGCAGTATGGGCAAAGTGCTATTGGCTTCTCGTCCTTCCGGTCAGCCCAGTCCCCAGCACATGCTCTTGGAGGAGCCTGTAGTCCTCATCCTGGTGTGCTTCCTCCTCCACTTGATGGAGGTCCATGATGGCACCTTCTTCGTCTTCTAGGGTGCAGGCCATTGCTGCCGCGACCTCAGCACTTGTAGTCTCGTCTTCCACCAGGTCTATTTCGTCTGGTCCGCCTCATAGCAGGGGGTAACTTGAGAGTGCATCTGGTGCATGGTTCACGTCTCCCTTTAGGTACTTTCTGCGAAATGAGTACATCAGTGTCTTCTCCTTGAGGCTAAGTATGTGGGGGTTGCTGATGTCTTTCAGCTCTTTGTCCTTGAAGATCTTGGTGAGTGCACGATGGTCTGTGATGAAGGTGAGGTCCGGACATCCCAGCAGGAATGGGCGTGCCTTTTTCAGGCACCATGTGATGATAAGAGCCTCCCCCTCCAACGCTGAGTAGTTCTTGGCTGCTGTTAGATGGCGACTGCCGCATAGGGCCACTATCGGAGACCTATTCAAGATTTTGCACAGATTTTTTTCTTTTAATGTGTCCAACTTCGGGCATAGGATTCACAGCCTGCTCCCAGTAATCCTCCTACATGTATACCATACACCTAGACTGCCACCTGTCTTACTAAATAACTTAAGTAAAATAAACATTTTAGTTTGGATTAATGACTGGTCTCGTGCCTTTGAAACTATGAAGACAACACTTGTCAATGCCTCAGTCTTGGTGATCCATGACTGTAAGAAGCCATCTCTCCACTGTGCAGATGCATCTTGTATAGGCCTAGGTGCAGTGTTGATGCAAATTGATCTTGGAATGAGGAAACGTATAACAGCATATGCTAGTCATGCCCTCAGAGCTGCGAACGTAACTAAAGTGTCACTAATTGCGAGGCATAACTCTTTAATTTCCAAACTGCCCTCCTACGGTTTCTATCCTTCTACCTGTGCCTTCATCTCTAGCTTCCTTTCTGGTCGTTCTATAGCCGCTGTTGTAGACGGCAATCGTTCCTCTCCAAGGCCTGTCAACAGTAGTATTCCTCAGGGCTCTGTCCTATCACCAACTCTTTTCCTTTTATTCATCAATGACCTTCTAAGCTGTACATCTAACCCTATCCACTCATATGCCGATGATTCCACCCTTCACCTTTCCATTCGGTTTCCACAACGTCCATCTCAGGAGTTACTTCAACAAAAAAGGGATGAGGCTATGGCACACCTAATGTCTGACTTGGCTCGTATCTCTGATTGGGGTAAAAATAATCTTGTTATTTTTAATGCATCAAAAACTCAGTTCTTACATTTATCAACCCGACAAAATCTTCCTCAGGATTACCCACTAATGTTTAATAATGTCCAGCTCAGTCCTGCATCATCCTTGAACATGCCTAGGGTTTCATTCTCTCGGAATTTGTCTT
>JAGKTI010019054.1:0-17254 GCA_018397915.1 Birgus latro | reverse complement strand
TGTGTGTGTGTGTGTGTGTGTGTGTGTGTGTGTTTTAGATTATTCCTTCCTTCCTTGGTCTTCCGTTTTCTGTTCTTTCTTTTTCATTATCTGATGTCTTATTTTTCTGTTGTAGTTGCTTCTTCCTCCATTTTTTCCATCCTTTGCTTGGAGTTAGTTGTGTTGTTTACTTTTTCGTAGTCTTTGATTTCACCTACTTTCTATCTTCATTTGTGTCTGGGTTGTTTGTGGAAAGAGCATCTGTTGCCCATTGGAGGATTTCAGGGTCAAGGGAACGGACTGTGTAGTCGGTGTCCAGAGTGCGATCTATAAAAAGTAATTCTTAAAAACTCTTGGTGTGTATTTTGACGTATCTGGATTTTTACAGGTAGTGTGTGTGTTATGGCGATGCTCATCATAGTGTTTTACAGGGGCATGTCAGGTCACCACTTAACACGGTGATGTATGAAACGTGTGTGTGTGTGTGTGTGTGTGTGTGTGTGTGTGTGTGAGTGTGTGTGAGTGTGTGTGTGTGTGTGTGTGTGTGTGTGTGTGTGAGAGAGAGAGAGAGAGAGAGAGAGAGAGAGAGAGAGAGAGAGAGAACCGTTAGAAGGCATGTTGGGCGTTTGTTTATGTATTTAAGTGATGGAATATATGCGGCAGTGAGTGGTGGCTGTATATGCATCTGTTTTTGTGGTGGACGAGAGATAAGATTGTATTTGTATAGGTGTGGGGACTGGATGCTTGTGTGTGTTTTATTACTGAAGGACGTGGTGTATCAAATCAAAAGTGGCTGGTGCAGAGTTAGCTGCTTGTTTTTTAATGCCGTGAATAAATGAGAAAAATGAAGACTGAGTGGAAATATGAGAAGGGAGGGTTAGGAAAGAAGGGATATCAGAAGAAAAAAGCAGACGAGAGAGAGAGAGAGAAAGAAAGAGAGAGAGAGCGAGAGAGAGTACAAGGAGGTCAGTTATAGCATAAAAATATTTAACGTGACAGGCGAGGTCAGATACTTCAGTACCTTTCTCCCTTTCTCTTCACTCATCTATTATGCTTCGTTGTTAGCATGGCACTGTTTTAATTAGGCATATGCTAAACTGACCTCTGACGCCATTATTCCTTTTTTCTGATGCGTGCTCACCACATTTATAGAATTATATCGCTAATGCACAACACTCAAACTCGAAATTCAACCCTTTAGATATTCACCTGCACCGCAAGACGCCACGTGCATGAGAGCAAAGCAGTCAAATCTTTTTTCTTGGTGGTGTTGGAAGAATCTTAAAATAATAATAATAATAATAATAATAATAATAATAATAACAGTGGTGATACTGGTGGTGGTAGTAGCAGTAGTTGTAGTAAGAAATAATNACACTCAAACTCGAAATTCAACCCTTTAGATATTCACCTGCACCGCAAGACGCCACGTGCATGAGAGCAAAGCAGTCAAATCTATTTTCTTGGTGGTGTTGGAAGAATCTTAAAATAATAATAATAATAATAATAATAATAATAATAATAATAATAATAATAATAATAATAATAATAATAATAAACTTACTCCTCTCAAACCACAAAACCTACAACACCCATTTTCACTGGCCATATTTTCTCGTTCCACCCTCACCGCTCGCCAAATTTTCACCCCATCCTGCCCACTCTTTTACAAACTCTGGCCATTTCTTTACCCGCCCACCTCTTGGACGGTTTCCTTACACGACGCAGGTCACGCGGTTGACTAACGCACTCTCTGTAGTTTCGCATCTGAGCCCATTCTACGTATTTTTGTTAGTACTTAATAGAGCTTTTGATGTGCTCAGATAACATGTGTAGCTTTGCTGGTCAAGTGTGTGTTAATAATCACTTAGATCACATCATTTCTTCTGGAGACAAAATGTTTGGAGTTGCTTTTTGTATCAGAACGCATTCTACTGCCAACCCAACTCTATCCTTGACACTCAAAAAAAAAAAAAAACACTCATTTCTAGCAGTATCATTAAGCTTTACGATGCAAGTTGAATTAAATTGATTTCACTGAACCAGAACATGGACGTGAGAAACTAGTGCCAAAAGACTGATAGGACAAGAAGAGAAGAATGGGAAAAGAAGTCCATCTAAGCAGAGTATGTGGAGAAGGAGAGAAAAAATTGAAAAAGCAGACAACGTTGAGACAGGGTTTGACAAACAGTGAGGTAAACAGAGAGTGACATGGCCTCCCCCTGATGACACACACACGTGCTGCTGTGTACTTCATGGTCGTGTGTGTGTGTGTGTGTGTGTGTGTGTGTGTGTGTGTGTGTGTGTGTGTGTGTGTGTGTGTGTGTCGTCCTAATATTTCCCAATAGCTGAAGGTACTGAAGTTATTATTGTCTCTGTACATTTATTTTACTTAGGCATTGAGGCATATGTTAGGCAACCATCTTAATGCCATATAAATGTTTAGTATGTACGTTAAATAAACATCTTTTGTAGTTATCAGCCAATTCCTCTTAATAACTTTTATATCTGCCACTGACAAACATATTTTGTTTTCAGGAAAAGATAATAAAAAAAATATATTGTCAAGTGTGAAGAAAATAACAGAAAAATCTCTAACCGGATTTCTGTTGTTTGTTGGAATTTAATACGACAAGAAGGAAATATAAAAATTCAAAGGATTTTATACTTTCGTGAAGCACATCCCGAGTGGCGCTGCGTGAAGGGCGGGAGAGACGGAGTGTGATAACGCGGGGGCGGCGGAGGTGAGGAAGATGTGATGAAATGTGTTGGGGAAGAAAGAGAAAAGATTAAGGACTGGTGCTGATGAGGAGGAGGAGGAGAAGGAGGAGGAGGATAGTGAAAGGCATAGAAAAATGAAAACACTGACAAAAATGGAAGTCAATAATTAGTATCATTAATCAGAAAATTTGTATTAAATGAAAACTGAATAAATGCATAGCAGGGAAACGATGGAAATATGATTGACTAAACACTATTGGTACTTCTCTTAACAGACACTGGTCATCACCACTAAATATTGTTATAGAAGTTCAGTGACCTGTTTAATAAGAACATTGACTAACATTACTACCTAAAACAATTTACATTAAGTTATTTATCAGCCTGGTTCAAATAAAGTACCTTAACAAAACTTTTAAACCTCGGTGAATATCAGTTCAAAGTTTCCCTTGTGTAAAATATAATACTTAATTTATAACCGCAACAGAGAAGATCCTAAAGTTGCAAGGGTGTGAGAGGGAGATGATCAGCTGGTCCTCACGTGAGAGTCAAGATAGCGGGAAGCCACGAAATTTGTGAGGAAAAGAAAGAAGAAGGGAAGGCAGACGCACGGGGGAAGAAGAAAGAGAAGACGGGAAGAGGATGAGAGAAGGGAAGGAGATCACGAGAACGAAGATGGGAAAAAGAACGCATGGAGAGGGAGAAAGAATATATTTCAAGTGTTTCTAAAGAGAGAAAAGTAAAATAATGTAACTGATGAACAACATCCATATTAAATCAACACCAATAAGGACATCTGCCATTCGTAAACCTTAGGAGTGCCAGAAGAAAATATCCCCCAGAAGCCCACGGTTTACCCAACAGTACAAAGGGAGGCACAGTCGGGGACCCACTGAGTAATACAAACCGAATAACACCAAAGGACGCAAGTTAGTACAAAAGGCTGAGGCGTGCGGTGCAGTACAAAAAAAGTATTACAAAATAAACGACCAACAAGAGCACTTTACCCTGTTTATGGGAGTGAAGTATCGTAAAACCTGAACGGCCACAAGAAACCTCTGTTCTGTATCTAAGTAGAGCTTGAAGTGAAGTCTGAGCACTGTCAAGAAACTTCCATGTCCTGCTTCAGAAACAAAATTCTGAATGTCAAAAGAATAAGCCTCATACTGTGGGTGGCCATTCATAGGACCAGCCGAGGTAACAGAATTATGAGACCAAGATTTTCCCACAGTAATTAACCTTGACTTACAGAGTGTGAATGTCAACCACAGTGTACCTGACAACACAGAGCTATTTGTTTCTTCATGACTAGGTGCAAATGGGATAACTGGAAACGAGAAGCTGTGTTAATACTGTGGAGAAGTCAACAGATTAAACACGAACCAACATAAGCAAGACAGTTATGACAGTGGACAGCATCAACATACGGCTATCACAGTGAACACCACCTGACAGTGATTTAATAATAACCAGGTATATAGTGACCAAACTGATATTTATTGAGACGAGTTAAATTTACAGCTAATATACATCTACACCAACAAAACCAAATATATAAGACATAAGAACTAGTGATAGAGGAGATACAGGAGGTCGTGGAAGAGAGTGATGTGAGGAGAGGAAACAGAGGTTGGTCGGAACAAGGGCCCGCATTCATCAGTTACAGGCTCCGGTGTCAGGTTGCTGGGGCAGAGCAAGGAGCAGCTCCCTCTTATTAGTACTGCTCCTGACGCCACAGAGAACACAGGCAGAGGCAGACACAGGAAGAGACTAGCGAGAGAAACTGAGGGAAAAATAAGAGTGAGAAACAGACAGAATTTCTAGCGTTAAACCGAAAGAATACTATTAAGGGGAAACAGAGGTAGAAGTAACAGTCAGAAACCAGAGAAAAAAGTGGCTAGCAGAGATAGAAGTGAGAAAAGGAGATAAAGGAATGGAAAAATATTGAAAACAGATATATAAGAAATTTACGTAGTGATAAGCAGATAGGAAAATTAAAACAACAGCGCACGTTGGACAATGTAAAAGAGACTGATAAAGAACTACCTATTAGCGCTATCTTGGTACTAAAGAGAATGGGATGAACAGAGAGATGAGAATGAGACTTAAAACGCAACTAAGACACTGAGAAAAGTAAGATAACACAAGAAAACAAAATGAATATAACACACCTCGAAGAGTGAGAGTGAAGGATGATTAGAAAAGTACGAAGTAAAAGATATGATGAAAAATAGTTAAAATCATAGCCATCCAGAAAAAAATAAATACATGCTTGTTAAAAATTTGATTTTTTTCAAATGAAAGAAAGGAATATTGTTAAATGGAGATAGTAAAACGAAAATTACCTGGATCACAGATGACAATGGAGAACTGTGCAGTAACATTAAATTCGGGTTGTATCGGAGTGAGCGAAATAGTCTTATTGAGCAAACGGTATCTTAGAAACGGCCTAATGTCAGATTAGAATATCAAACGTTAGCACTGACACTGACGATGTAAGCAGATGTCACTGATGCAAGTGAGTCAAGAGGCTGGCCAGTGCTACATGCGAAGTCATGGTGCTGCGTGTGGCGTCAATGTGCCTCGGGTGACGTTGTTGGGGGCTGGTGACGTAGACATTCTAGTGATGGCTCTCCTTCCGAATGACGCAACTGGTGTAGTGTATTAGATTTTCATTGAACGTAACTGGTATCGCATGTAACTTTGTTGATGATGAAAGTGATGGTGAGGCAGACCTGTTGCTGAGTGAGGTCTTTAGTGCCAGCACAAGGGAAGTGTGGCTAAGTGTACAACTATCCTGGCACAAGAACAACAGCCACCATGCCTGTCTTCGGTGCCTGCGTCTGCAAGCGCTCTCGCAAAGGGCCCAAGATTAGCCCACCCCTCCACCTTCTGCTGCAGGTGAGTTGATTACAGGGATGGGTGGGGATGGTCAGGGAGGGGAGGGAGGGGGATTACGAACGCTGTCAAGTGTAAATAATGAAAACATACACGAGGGAAGAGGTTCATATTATGTAGTTACTAGATTAGGGACAGAACCTGAGGATGTCTCTCCAAAGCCGAATAACATCTTATGGCGTTCATCACAATAAATTAAACAGACCTTCTCGGGCTCAAGAGGTTGATAAAAAGGAACATATACAAGGGCAGAAAAGGTAAGATTAGTGAAATACCGAGCAAGGACATGAGTAGGGAGAGTTAGTCTGAAGAAAGAGGAAGTATAAAGAACTATACTGTGAGCTGAGGTTAAAATTAGAACGAAGGCAGTGAGGGATACAAGCAGATTCCTACCATCTCTGCAGGAACTGAGGTCCGTTGCTAGGCAGTGGTAAGTACGGTGCTGGCGAATGTTATATCATCCCAGTCATGCTGACTCCTCCAAAAAGATGGTATTAAGAGATTTGCATCGTCGTTCCTTTTATCGTTCCCTTACGAGTGTTCGTCTATATATCACTCCCATTTCTGCAAACACTTGGAGTTAATTGCACCTAACAGTTATTTTCCAAATATAGTTCATCATTAGCATATTTCCAGCGATCATCCTTGACTTTTATAATCTCGGTTGATTGTCTGAACTAGTTTACCAAAAGGTCATGACCGTTTGAATATATCTGGTATTGCAGCTAAACCCTAGACGTTTATTACTGGCGAACAGATCCCTCGCTCATAGTACGATGTCAGAGAAACGACTGACGAATTCGCAGTTGTAAGTTCGCAGCGGGATCGTCAAAGCCAGAATTAAGAGTAGCCTACTGTTGTGACGAGCTGTAGTTTGTTTCCTTGCATCTTGACGCATTTAGATGTTATATCCTAAAACACCTGACCAGAATCAACAAAAAATCCTCATAGAAGATTATCAATATCAAATACCTGCCATATCAGACGTTTGTACTACTGGCAGT
Source organism: Birgus latro (assembly GCA_018397915.1). Taxonomy (NCBI): domain Eukaryota; kingdom Metazoa; phylum Arthropoda; class Malacostraca; order Decapoda; family Coenobitidae; genus Birgus; species Birgus latro. The sequence goes on along the minus strand of JAGKTI010019054.1, from coordinate 10,652 downwards.
GAAGCCTTGTGTACGGATGCTGCAACACTTACAACCTTGTTTAAAGCTTACAAAGAAGGGATTCATTGTCTTCTGTCAGATGTGGATTAATCTTTATGGATGGGTTTGTTCAGTGGCTTTCAAAAGCCGAATAATGGGTTTTAAATTTTACTACACCAGCGATCCCGATGCGAGAATAGATGTCATGGGTTGAACTGTGTGTGTGTGTGTGTGTGTGTGTGCGTGTGCGTGTGCGTGTGCGTGTGCGTGTGCGTGTGCGTGTGCGTGTGCGCGTGCGCGTGTGCGTGTGTGTGTGTTTGTATATAATTACTCACAGTTTTTATCTGACTTCAACCAAACTTGTTGGAAGAGTGTGAGGATCAACCAGTGAGTAAACCTTTTGGTTTTGTCGAAGTTTGACCTAGCAGTCACCTTACTCAGCTTTTATCCAACTGACACCAAACTTGAGAGAAGGGTTGAGGGTAAGGCAAGGGACTAAATTTTGAGAATAATCCGTCAAAGGTCAAGGTCACAAGACATGGTTTAACTGCGACTTGTGTGTCCCTGTATGAAAAACTATAAGTTACTTATCTGATCTGGATCAAACGCGGTGGATGGGTTGAGGATTACCCAAGGAGTTGACCTGTTGTTCTTGAGAACAACAGATAAATGGTCAAAGTCACATAGTACGATCAACTTATATATATTTCTGATTTACTCCAAAGTTTGTGGAAGGTTTCGAGGTAACTCAAGGATAAAGTGGTTCGGTTTTAAGAACAGTCAGCCAGAGGCCAAAGTCACAAGGCAAGGTCAAAGGTCAATATCACTCAAACAGTTTTGATCTGATTTGAACAAAACTTTGTAAATGGAATAACTGTGAAGGAAAAACGAAGTAATTTGGTTCTGAGAATAATCACGTAAAGGTAAAGATCATATTACCAAGTCAAAATTCGACTAAGGTGACTCAAATAATTTTGATCTGATTTGGATAAGACTTAATGGATGGACTCAGGATCACCCAAGAGGTTGACAATTGTGCAAGAGAACAATAAATCAAAGGACAGGGTCAAATGGAAAGGTTATCTTGAATACGTTTGTATCCGATGCAGACCAAATTTTGTGGAAGGATTCAAGTAAAGACAAGTATAGAGTCGGAATTGAGGACAGTCAAAGGTCAAGCTCACACAAAAAAGGTCAAACGTGTGGATCATCGGGGAAAGGCAGTTCAGTTTTAATCTGTTTTGAACCAAACTTGGTGGAAGGGTTAAGGGTTAGGTAAAAATGACGTACTGTAGTTCTACTTTGAGAACATTCAGTCGGAAGCCAAGGTCACAGGGCATAGTCAATTATTTAGCTCGGGTATTGTATTCTCTGGCTCCTCCTTCATGTTATTCTTGTTTTCCTGTTTGGACCTAAGTCTTATATTTTGTAATGTTACAGCTCTGTCATCCCATCACTTAGCTTCTGGCTTTCTTAAATCATTTCTTTTTTCAATCTCGTATCCTATAAAAGAATCATCTTTAGATCATTATACCCTCTTGTTTTATGTAGTGCAGGTGCACAAGACTGATAAAGTAAAATGACATTACCGCAGTAATGTATGACTCAAAGTTAAACCACGTAGAAAGAAAGATCAGTACAGCCCAGTCATGTGACTCTGACGACGCGTTTACCCTTATCCTTCCTTAGATGTTACCAGTTCAGTCAGCTGCTGGTGATTACCGTATCTAGACGTCCGTTTATGTCTTTCTCCTACTCCATCGCGCCATTTTCTTGGCAAAATCCAGATACATAATCCTGTAAGGATTATGATGTTCAGTGTCGACCCTCGAGAGACGCTGTTGGTGTACTGTATCTAGGCCTTTCAGCCAGTTTTTTTTTAAATAATTATTATTATTACTACGGTACTTATTCTTCCCACGATCAGACGATTTTATTGAGGTTGAGAGAGACTTTTGTGAGTGGAAAGGTTGAATGTAACATTTATTAACCCAACAAAGCGAAATATCCTTCTTAAACTAAATTAATTAGTCTGTGGGTAGCAAATATAAACCATAAAATAAACATGATTTGAGTGAAGGCAATAATCAAAGATGAATCGTTCCTTTAGCCCCACTACCATTACACGCGGTTAGATGATGACTTGCACACGGATAGGCCACGTCATCGCTCTCGAGGCATCGGTCCTAAGATGAGGCGTTCATGATTGGCCATATGTAAATGATCCCCGGAGGCCTTAGTAATTATGACACAGTGATTATAATTATGAAGCACACAAGGATGGAGTATTAGAGAGGAGATAATATACTAAGGGGGAAAAATCAGGGAAGGAAAGAGCATGTGGAAAGAAAAGGATAAAGTGAAAGGAAACTAAGAGAGACAGTGAAAGAAGGGAAGGCAGAGAAAGAGTGGGAACACGGAAAGGAGGAGGATGCGAATGGAGGCAGAGTTAAAAGGTGGTAACGGAGAGGATCATTAAGATGGATGAGATAAAGGAAAAATGAAGAGATAAAAGAAGATGAGATAATTGGGAACGTGATAGAAAGACCGAGAAGGAGAGGGGGGAACACAAGGAAGAAAAAAAGGTGAAGGCGTGAAGGAGGTTTAAACAAGAAAAAGAAAATAGCGAGGAGAGAGGTGGAGGGAAAGAAAGTTAATAGAGAGGAGTTGGTAGAGGATACCTAGGGAAAGAAAAGGAAGAGAGTTATTGGAGAGAGAGAGAGAGAGAGAGAGAGAGAGAGAGGTGAAGGAAGATGAGGTTAAGAGGAAGGCAACGAAAGAACAGCACTTCGCTCCTAGTCACATTCCTCTCACTAGTGGTTCGTTGATGGCGTTCCTCTCTGTGAGTGGCTGACAGGGTGCTGATGTGGTGCTAATGATGTGGCTGTGGTGTTAATGAGCTGGTGTCTTGGTGATATGGTGCGACTGTGGTGTTATGGCATGAATATAGTGGTGGTGGGGTGAGGTGGTGCTGATGAGTTGAGTTTGAGGCAATGTTGTGGTGCGCTGATGTGGATGTGGTATTGATGGGGTGAGGTTGGAGCGTTGTGGTGTGATGGGTTGGTATGATGATGTTACTGTGTGGCTGTGGTGTTGATAAAGTAATATTGTGGTACTGTGGTGTGATCGCAGTGTTTGAGCTGATATTGTGGTGATATGGTGTGGATGTGGTGCTGAGAAGGTAAGGTTGTGGTGCTGTGGTGTGATTCTGGTGTTGAAGAGCTGATGGTGTTGTGTTATGGTGTGACTTGTGTTCATGAGCTGGTATTATGATGCGATTGTAATTTTGATGAGATGCTGCTGTGGAGTAAGCGTTTGACTGTAGCGTTGATGAGATGAAGAGTTGATGAGGTAATAATGTGGTGTTATAGTGTGACTTTATTGGTGACTTTATGGTGCTGTGTACTTGTGGTGTTACTATTGGATTATTTGTCCGGTTGTGGTTGTGATGTTGTGTAATTTGTGTTGAGGTATTGTGGTGTTAACAGTCTTTTAGGAGCTGGGATGTGGTTGGTGCATCCTGCGGTGTAATATGAGTCGTGTTGTGTTCTGTTAATGTGCAGTTGTGGGGATGAAGTGCTAACAATTTTTTTCATTTGCAGTATGGGCCGTTTCTGTTTCATTATTGCGGTATAATAAGACTCTGATATTTTGATGTTATTTATACTGGTTTAGTGTATTCGTGTTAATTTAGTCTATTTGTAGCTCTCAAGTTCGACAAGTCTCTCTTTAAACTTGAAAAATAATTGTTTGAAGGTAGCAAGAATAAATTATAAAGGACGTTATCGAGCTGAATGGTATAATATCACCGAACGCTAGTCTGTGGAAATTGTAGTTATTATCGCCCTTAGAATGTGATGTAGTGGTTTAGAGGTGTTCTGGTGAGGGGGTTGTGTTAATGTGGTTTAGGGTGGAAGGCGTGATGGCCATAAACGGCTGCTATAGTTTTACTACTAAAGGAACCTGATGTTGCAGCGTTTCAGTGTTGTTATGGTGATGTTGTGGTCTTAGCACGCTTTGTTGCGGGTGTGATGTTGTAAAGCTGTTAAATTTTGTAGGTTTTCGTAGCTTTTGTATTCTCTCAAGGGTAGAAGGAAGAGTCATAAATAGTGCAGCCAGTTTTAGAGTCCCATAAATAGCTGTTCTCGTTTGTCTTTCCTCTTGTTAATGCTTACTTGTTACGCATTTCTTCTTTTCTTTATATTGACTACCGGAGAGATTTATATATTTCAGTTAAAGAAAAAAATTATGGTATAATCGCTCTGTGTGAAACCAGTCCTCTTTCCATCATCATTGCTTGCCACTCCCTTCCTCTTGATCGCTCTTGTAATTCCTGCATCCCTCATCATGTGATTTATATTTTACATCAGGATAAAGAAAAAGATTTATTGTTGTGTGTTAAACCAGTCTTCCTTCCATCGCTATTGTTTGCTAGTCCCTTGATCCCTTCTTTACTTTCTATTCCCTCCCTTATTTCCTTCTTCATCCTCCTCCTACCTTTCCGCCTTTCCTTACCCTACTCTTTCTCTTTCCACCTTCTTTCTCCTCCACTCACGCTCCTCTCTTTCTCATTCCCGCCTCTCCTTTTCCTTTCCTTCTCTCTCCCTCTTTATTAGTCCACCCTCCTTTCCTCCTTTACCTTCTCTCCCATTTCTTTTTCCCTCCTTCACCTTTTCTCCCACGCCTTCCGCTCACCCAATTTGTGCATCCCACATCTTGAGATTTTAATATACCAGCGGGATAACCTAAGAATGTTAAAGAAAAAGATTATGACTGTGTAAAACCAGCCTTCCTTCCATCACCACTGCCTGCCATCCCCTATGCCGCCCCATGTGTATCCATCAGCAAGTTTATATATTCAGGGGAGGCGGTGGTATAATTGGAGGCACACTCGGCAGACAGATAATAAGTCTTGGGCTCGATTCTCGGACTGGCCATGATCTCTGGGCAAGGTTTTCGTTACGAACTGGAATAAGGGCCTGACTGTAAAATCGACGTTCGCGTGTCGTAGGCTGGGGAAGATTGGGACTGTGCAAAAACTAAATGTCTGCCTCAGTAGTCTTCGTGTAGCCGGTGAGCTTTAATCTGTGGCTTCCTTTTCACTTTGACAAAGAATAAGAGTTATTATTATGTGTAAAAGCAGCTCTCCTTCCATCACTCTGGTTTGCTGCTTCCTACTACTTGCTCTTGTACGGTAACATGTGCAACCCCCACAACGAGATTCATATACAGAAATCCGCAGCTATATGTCGCCTTTTTCAACGTTAGCTTTTTGCTGTCAAGTCCACAGTAATTTGCAGAAAAAAAAAATTGCCTGTTAAAATTCCATTACTACGCATAAAGCTGATTTGTCACTTTATCAAAATTTACAGTCCTGCTTCAGTGGAAAAAATTTTTTGTATTGTGGAGCGCATCGCGGATATACAACAATGATTTACTGTTTTCCGCGTGGGTAAAGAAAGGGGTTTATTGTTGTGTGTAAAGCGAATCTTTGTTTGTTTGTTACTCCCTGCTGCACACTCACTCTCATAACTCTTGCATCCATCACCATCATTCACTCTGCCCACAATAGCTCAGCCTCTTACCCGCCTGACAGACTGCCGCGCGTGATACCTACTAATTTACTTCCGCCGAAATCGACCGAAACGAACCGAACCGAATCCAACCATCGCCGTAGCTCAGTGATTGGACAGGGGTGCTTTCAATCAGGCGGGAGTGACGGAGGGGGCCGGGTCTGCTCTGTCATTACCTCCCGACCGAGACTGGATTTGCATGGCCTCGAAACCGGTCTGGATGTGCGGGTGCGATATGCGGCTCGGGGTCCTGTTCTCGTTGGCATGGGAGACTTCGCTGTGCCTCTTCCTTAGCGATTTATTTTCTGTATTACACCTTATTTTCTGCTGTATTTTATGTAGATCTGTTTTTAAATCGACACAGTTTTCATTAGTAACACAGAAGAGGATTATCAAGGCGTGAGGTGCAAAACATATGGCAGAGGAGGGTGCATTGCTAAGGCTCATAATCCATCGAGAATACCACTCTGAAGGCCGGAACACACATGGCTTCTTTAGGCTTTTGGTCCATATTTTCTTTGGCTTCAGAGATTTCACAACACCTCCTGCACTGCGATATAACATGCCTATCACCCCTTAACTACCCCCCTTCCGTCAGATGATTATATTAAGGGTAAGAAGGTCGTTACTAGAGAGGGAGTTAATGATGACTATATCGAATCCCTCAACGCTGTATAGATTCTTCTTTAAAAAATTGGTAGCATCAAGCGTAAACCTTTAAGTGCGTAATCCTATTCAAGGGTTTGTTATCATCTTGCTTGTTGCTGATGTTGTGTATATGGACGCTATGAGATACAGAGTACATGCGAGTACAGTCCAGCATTAACATGTGAAACGTAGATTCAATCGCTCAGGAAAAAGTACCATACCGCGAGGCCTCTTTTGCCAGCTAGCGTCGTGGCGGGGAATTGACTGGGGTGAGTTTGTGGATGTCTTGCTTATCTTGACGAGAAATCTGAACTGACGAAGCCAGAAGTCAGCCATCTGAATACGGAAGGTGGTTAAAATATACGACGTCTTTGCTATCTGAAGGAAGATCTTTGAATATAATTAACTCGTTTCCCTCAGACGTTTAACATGACTAGGCACACTTATACATGTGTAATCAGATATACATGTGAAGATTAAACACGTGCTTATATACAGTCGTGGACAATATTATCGCTCTACTTTTTAGTCGAATTATTATAAAACTCTTACATAAAGTTCTGAAAAGTTAGGTTAGTCTTCGAAGTTTGTATCTGTGATTTTCGAAAGCCATTCCTCACTGTCTTGATATTTATCTTTATGAAGTGGATCAGTATTTATGTCCGCAGCTGTACCGTCATGATAATGTGGTATACGAGTGACAGTCATGTATAGTTCACTGCGACATTAACGAGTCTGACTTACTGTTATGATGGGATTAAATGATAGTGGTGTTTATGAGCGCATTGGGGCCTAGGATGAGGGAGCGTAGACAGCCACACACCAGCCACCTCCCTTGGGGTTAAATTCGCCAACACAGATCTATTCACTCCCTTCAATTTGCAGGAAGAAAAAGAGATGTGGGTTTGCAGGTTTCGATTTGCAGGAAGAACAAGAGACAGAGGGATTTTCTGGATCTTCTTTGTCATTCCTGCAAGAACAAAAACAGTAGCTCATGGTAAATTTTCATCGCGTAACTAATATTTTTTTTTTTTGTAAGAAGAACAAGAGCCATGGGAAGATTTTACACTCTTCTTGTCTTTCCTGCCCACAAAAAGCTGATTGACGTGAGAATGTTGATCGTAAGTTTGTTAGTGAATATGGTCTCTCGGTGATGAAGACAGTAGGTGGTTGTGATGAGCCGGCATAATATACTGGAGGTGGTGTATATCTTCACCACCACCTTACTTCCATTCATCACAGTCGCCTCAATTACCGCAGCTAAGCATACTCTTATCCCTCATCTACATATCACCGCAAGGAGGAAACTAGAACATAAAGTTTCGCTCGTATCTGTAAAATCATCAGAAGGTAACTGCAGTAAAATTAAGAGTCGGGGTTCAGTGGATCGCCTTTATTCAAGACAGCAGAGGTAGTTTGTGTAGCAGCTCGTAAGTCTTTAGTACTTGGTTACGCAGGACAAGAAACTGTTTTAAAAACAAGATTTCGCATCTTTAAAGAAATCTGTTAGTTAAGTAGTTTGGTCATCAAGGTACTTATGAGACGTGTTGTCAGTCACATCGTCAGGTCCATTGGTGGCTATCAGTCTTCCGGCAGGGGGAGATGGTGGGTAAGTAGTTAGTGAAGTGGTCTGTTTAATGATAGGATGCGAATTCAGTCACAAGGGTAGGCAGGGAACAGTCTGACTACATGCATTTGGTTGCAACAGACTTTATTGATCATCCAAAAGATCCATCGTCGTACCATGAAAACACTTCTGCTAATACCATTACACCAGTCATAAATGTGACAGATCTAACATAAATCTGATATGAACGGTGGGTATTAGCGTCGAAAATCTAGCATGGATTTAATATGCACGGTGGGTATTAAGATCAAAGTGGTGACACGTGAAGGTGTGTGGCACGGAGGAGGATTGCTGGACCTCAGGAAGCAGACCTTCAAGTCTGTGCCCAGAGCCAGACAATTAAAACAAGTCATGGCAAAGCGAGATTAGTCTGACCTGGCAAATAAACCTCAGCATGGTTGATGGCCAAGTGTGGTCAGAGTGAGGGTTGACTTGACTAGAAATCAAGAACCATTCCTACCTTATAACTAAAGCTTATCTAATTTTATGCAACCACGGTTTGGGTTGTGGGAGTGACCGAGTTCTGTCAGATAAAAGAAAATGAATTATAGTAGTGGAGGAGTAAGGCAGTGAATGGCAGGTGTACAGTACGTATCCGACAACAATCCAGCACAACCCGGCAACCGCACACAAGGTGATGATGACTATCAACCTGCTCTATAACTCCCCACCAGCCTCCAGGGTGGGGCGGATGCCATCACCTTGCCCCGCTTTGGCAGACAGGCAGGCAACCCCAGGCCAGCCACCTCACAGCCCCGCCCCACCCTGCCCCGCTGCTTTTTGCACATGGGTCATGATTCACAAACAAACTTGCAATTAATTTTTTCTCTTTGCTCAAATTTTCATCTTTAGAAGAACAGGAAACATGAGAAATTTGTGCACTCTTTTCATGTGAAATTTCTGCACTTTTTTTTGTCCATCGTTTGAAAACAACAAACAGCGCATAGCAATTTTCCTTTCATAACTAAACTGTTTTTTTGCAGAAAGAACGAGAGACATGGGAAGACTCTACACTCTGTAATAGTTTTCCCGCTTCAGGAAAGTCATAGTTACAATAAGTAGATGATCGTCAGCTTACTGGTGATTCTGTCCCCAGGTTCCTTTACCCCGCATCCATAGTCCATGGGGAAGGGCACACTGGCACGACACCGGGATCACGTAACTACACAGAGGAACATGCCATTATTGACATTACAGTACAGTGTGTGATTACCGGCTTGGCGCACAGCATTACCACCATTATACCGGCAAAAACACTATTATATTACACAGCTGGAACAAACACAAGCACAGATTCGTGAGAACCCTGACATTTGGGACAGCGAAATAATTTACACAGGCCGATAATGGTATTTCAACGCATTGATTGCATAGATAGTATTCATCGCGTAAAGTTATAGTCAGTATGTTCAGGATATCTTAAACCTGTCATGGTCGTTTGCTTCAGCCCTGCCGTCCACCTCCTTTCGTTGCCCCCACAGCCAAGAGCCAAGAGTCCACCACCACCATACCGCTTCTAAGGAGAGCAGCCCTTTTCTCAGGACTGGTTGAAGGAAAATGTGGCAGAAGAATAAGACAGATGCAGAGGTGATTGTAACTGCAGATTTACCTGTGTGACGTCCCCATTTTATTAATTTACTTTTTTTTTTTTTAAGGATCCTCAGTAACGTATATCTGCAGCATGCTTTATTTTCAGCATCATAAAATTCCTATGTGATGCCATGAGACTTTAAGCTATTCTCTTACACCTCCATAGTCATGTTCGTGCTCTTTCTTGTCGACAGTTTATATGTGGTTAAATTCCTCTGCAACCCAAATATTCAAACCAAACAAACACTTCTACCACATCTTAAACCATCTCACTCATCTGTCCATCAACGCTGCACCCATCACAGTGCTTAGTACATGCACTTCAGCATCATCACTAACCTTTCCGCCACCATCACCACTGCTCTCAGAATAATACACGGGGTATAGAAGATAATCCCGACGCCTTTCCATTAGACTATTACTCACCCTCTTGGCAGTGCCTACCTACTTACCTACCTTTTGGCAACAGCTTTTAATTATCAGCTTCTGTTAGGGCTAGAAATAAACTTTTGAATGATTATCAGTGTGTGCAGAGAACCTAGACAGAGAACAAAAGGATTGCAAACAATCTTCCATACACAGGCACCAACATACCACCACTGCCATGTCTGCAGGCGCTCATTGGTCTTCTCTAAAAACACCCCAGCCAGATTAAGCCCGCCATAATTACAGTTACCGTTGCACCACCTCAGCAACTCCCTTGGGCTAATTATTCTGTTCTTCATCCCAAACCACAGTAAGCAACACATCAACATCACCAGACATCTCATCATCAACTAACACATTACCCCAGCCACATCGCTACCAACAGCCACTACCATCAACAGCACCTAACATTACCCTAACCACCACAACCACCACCATTATAAACAGTTCTCACAACCACCACCTGGCCTGTGTGTGGCCCATTTCAAACTACACAGCCACCAGCCTCCCTAGTCACCAAAACTACAATTACATTAGCCACAACCACTGATATCTCTGTCCACCACATCAACCACCGAAATCACGACCACCACCAACAAACAGCATTACAACATTATCACCAGTTACTCCCCATATTTTTCCCCACAACGTCAGTTATCACACCACCACAGATCAGCCTCACCATCCACTCCACCTGATTATCGTAGCACCACATCAAAACCACATGCACCTCACAGCTAAAAACCACTTTCAAGGCATCTGTTATCCATTTTCTTTATTAATTCAACAAACTACACATTTAGCAGCAT
>JAGKTI010019053.1:0-17254 GCA_018397915.1 Birgus latro | reverse complement strand
TTTGTGCGCCATTTTCGAAGATAATTTTGAAAAGGAAGTGTAGTGTGAAGCGTGTATGTAGTCTGGTGTTGACAGTTAGAGAAACTTGTATTGGAGAGCATGCTGGTCTACTCTCTGTGTTACTGAGACACTGAAAAAGTTCAGCAAAGGGGGATGGTCAGGAACAAGTCCTGAGGGCTGATGAAACGGGAGCTCCAGCTCTCCCTGTTATCAGCTTTCCATCCACCTTGGGAGTACTGCCCTGCTCGACTGGTGCTACAGTCTCCTCACCTAAAACAACACACCAAGTTCAACCAATCCTACCAAAGGTTTCCTCAGTGCCAATTATACTAAACTGCAGCTACAAAAGCACTGTAGACACTTGGGACTATCAAACTTGTGGGTCACAAAAGAGCAGTTAATAAATAATGGAACATTCGGCGAGTGTCAACCAAACTAGTGACTCTTACACCACAAAGTGCATATCTAGTGACCATCCTGTAACGACTGATGAACAGATGGTAAGAGACTGGAACAAAATAATCGAAGAAAATAAAATGAAAGACCAAGAAATCAAGCTCCTAAACCTAGAAATAAATAAAATAAACACATTACTACAACAGGTAACTGAACGTGTGGCAACACTGGACACCATGACCTTGACTACACCATGGGAATTAGCACCTGCCACCACCTCTGGTCACGCTTCTATCCCACTGCCACCTCCACCACCACAACCTCCACCCAGCAGTATGACTAAGATAGTGGACGAAATAGATAAGCAGGTGTCTATGCTCAAGGAGAAATTAGACAAACTAAGAACACATGCGACTGAGACACACGAAAACATCGAACACAGAAAAACAGACAGAGCCAGACAGTCAAGAGAAGACCCTGTTACTAGGCGACATCAGCCTAGCCAGAGCGAGAGATGATGATGATGATGATGATGATTAGATTCGCCACACTGGTGTGGCACGGGCTCAGGGTGGACAGCCCGCCAGAGTAATGAGCGTGAAATACAAGGAGGCGTCCTCTGCATGGCGACAGAGGAGGCGGGCGGGGGGGGGGGGGGGAGGGGCGGGGCGAGAGAGCAGAGTGGTCGCGCCGCCAATGGTCGGGCCCCGACGAACTGCAGTGGTGCCGCCCCGACGATACCCCCGGTCGCCTAGCTCCCCAGCAGCAGGTGGAGGCCCAGGGGGACAGGCCCAGTCACAGTGGTGGGAGGGTTAGCCCCGATCCTGGTGGAAGAGGAAGGGTAAAGTGGTGACCCTCAACCTCCTGGTGGACGGACAGGGCTGCTCCAGTAAGGGACAGGCCCATCCTCCCCGGCGGAAACACTGCTGCAGAGAGCTGGTCCCACCGAGAGCAGCGGTGGAGGTGTTGTCTCGGTGGGAGATGGACTGCGAGTCTCCAGAGCGAAAGCATCGAATCTAAACAATAGGTGCGCTATTTGCACTCTGCCCGGAGCGAATATCAACCTACTAGTGCTGGGTCCAAGAAAAACTATCATGGACTTCAACAAAGCGCATGGTTTACTGTGGGCTCTGTGATGTAATGGAGAACCAAGACCCATCAGCCACACTAACAACTGCCTCGGGGGAGGAGGTGGCTCGATCGGTAGGGAGGTGGCCTGCAGTCCTACCGGACCCCGGCTCAAATCCCGGCTGGGGCAGAGAACAGTTTAAAGATTTGAATTTCATAAAGCAGACTTTACCAGTCTACCAGAAGACCCGCCAAAACGTTAAAATACCCCCGCTAATACCAATACACAAGTCCAGTATGAGACAGCCCTAGTATGTACTCAATATAGGACAGTGGGTGTTAGCGTCGAAGTGGTGATATGTAGAAGTGTATCGTATGTTGGTGGACTACTGGGCCTTGGGAGCAGGCTGCGAAGTCTTTGCCCAAAGTCGGATACATAAAATTTAAAAAAATTATAATAATCAGTTAACTATAAAACATAAATGAAATATGGACATCTGTGTGAGCCAGCTAGTGCCCAGTCTCCAGTCTGAATCGCTAAATGCCAAAATCAACGCCGTCAGTGAAAAGGTGCTAAAGTGGACCACAGACAATAGCGTAAAGGCTATAAACCCTTACTCGTTTTCAAGCTGGCAACTGGAGACATCGATGAATCCTGCTATAACGTGCATGGAGAAAATCAAGGCTCTGTTCTGAACAGGAATGGAGCTATAAGGCTACTGAGTGAAATGGCAAAACAGTATCCCAGCTTCAACGACTGCATTAACTGGACCAAAATGAGAGGGAAACGGAAACAGAACTCCTACAATAGCTGGTCAGATCAACAGGACACTTGAACTCTGCAGTCAGCCATAACGCATATCCTCGCCCCCAGCCTCCAACTAATAAGAACCACGTGGACAGGGATGGGTGGCAGGTAACAGGAAGCAGACGCCGACCCCAGCTGAACAGGTGGGAAGACAGGGAGCACCGCCACTACCCACACCCTCCCAACAACGCCTGGGGGGACAAGATGAAGCAGGGCATGACGGGCAGCGCTCCATCCCATCCACGCTCTGCTCCCGACACCCCCCTCAATACAACCAGCATCACTACAACGAAGTCCACCATAACCGCAGGAAACCCGGTTGTTAAAATTGTAAGGAATTTAACCACCACCTATCACGATATAGCGTCGACAACACAAAGTACAGCGCACAAAATGTTTTACCTACGGACATAAAAGCTGACTAAGCAGGTATTACAGTGATTAGGAGTGTGGCAACGAAAAACTAGCCCTTTGCTCAAATACTAATGATGTAAAGGATAATGTAATCATACAACATATCAACGCCAAATCACTACTTTCAAATTCTGAAGAAATAAAATTTCGGGTAACTGAATTATAGACGTTCTATGGATAATGGGGGAGGCGGTGGCTGAATCGGTAGAGAGGTGGTGTGTAATCCTAACGGACCCAGGTTCAAACCCCCGATGGGGCAGAGAACAGTTTAAGGATTTGAATGTCATTAAATCAGGCTTTACTGATCTACCAGAAGACACGCTGACATGTCGTAAAAATACCCCCGCTAATACCAATACACCAGTCCTGTATAAAACAGCCCTAGCATGTATTCAGTATGGACGGTGGGTGTTAGCGCCGAAGTGGTAAAATATAGAGGTGTATGGTATGTAGAAGGACTGCTGGGCCTTGATAGCAGGCCGTGAAGCCTCTGCCCAGAGTCGGACACATATATATATATATATAAAAAAGTGAAACATGGCTTCTTTCCCACACTCCTGACATGTACTGTATATCGACACACCTATTTATAAACTATACAGATGTGATAATGGCAAGGATGCAGGGGTGTGTATCTACGTGAAACTACCTAAACTCAGAAAAGATTGGTACCAAAGCAGCGAAACAAACGGCGTGGAAGACATATGGATCAAAATACAGTGCAGAAAATTACCTTCTTTATTGTAGGCTGTCATTACAGACACCTTATAGCACATTGTAACTCCTGTGCCAATACTGTCGATACTATAAGATCCATATCACTACACAAGAAACCTTTTTTTGCCCTTGGTGATCTAAACGACCAGCAAATTGCCTAACATCATTAAAAAAAATAAAAAATAAAAAATAAAAAATAAAAACTTTCACAATTAATAAACCAACCAACTCGAATTACTTCCACATCTGCTACTCTTCTTTATGTAGCGTAATAATTACCAACAACACTGACATAGTATTATACAGTGACGTAGTACCGCAAGCTATAGCAGACCATGATCTTATTACTGTAACAGGAAATATTATAAACATACACGCCCTTCCATCACTAAGATTTCCGTGACCTAAAAACCTATAACTAAGACTTACTTTGTCACAATATATTGCGTCAAGCAAACAACCTAAATACGTTATTTAACACAGAAAATTTGAATGAACTAGTAAAAATAATGAACTCTGTTTTTATCAACGGTTTAGATAGATATGCTCCAACAGTGACTAAAGAAATAAAAAGACCCCCAGCCTCGTGGATGGATGACAAATTAAAGAAGCAGTGTGAGAGAAATCGTGCACAGTGCATTCTGAAGTGACAGACTTAACAAAAATCACCAAGACCACTATAAACATTTTAACAAACGCGGAAAACAACTAATAAAGGACGCAAAAAATCATTATTATCGAAATAAACTAGAAAGCTGACGAGGTAATTCAAGTGCCGCCTGGAAGATCGTGAAAGATATAATCCATAGTAAAAAGAAAAACACTGAAACATTTGATGATATTCAAGAAACAACAAAAAAGTTTAATAGTTTCTTCGCTAATATCGGTAGAAATACATATGAAAAAACACAAGAAAACCTACAAAGTGATGATAATACTCTACCTATGGAAAGCACTGGGCACCGGAGCCACCCGCAATTCCGACCCCAGCCGAGCGATACCAACACAGTTATATTAACCATTCAAAGCCTACGTGATACAAATTCACATGGATCTGATAAAATACCAACACACTTCATCAAAAGCTCTCTCTTTGTAACTGTCCATTATCTAACATTATGTAACACTTCATTTATGACAGGGATATTCCCTACAGCCTGGAAAAACGCCATAGTCACTCCCTTTTATAAAACCGGTAACACAAGTTATATGGGCAACTATCGACCAATTTCATTATTACCAATATTCTCAAAAATTTTCGACAAAGTCGTTGCTATCAACTTACTAACTTCCTAGAAACTAACAACTTCCTGTCAAACAGTCAACATGATTTCCGACCTAAATTATCTACAGAGACAGCACGTACAGTAATAACAAAAAATATATATAAAAACATGGATAACAAACATATATCTCTTTTGACTTTTTGTGATTTCTCCAAAGCATTTGATTGTGACAGTCATAATATTCTTAATAAACTAAATAAACACTGATACCTTCTGGTTTGATAACTCTCTTAGTGATAGATCAGAGAGTGAGTATGCAAAATACAGTTTCCTCTAATTTAAATATGGCATATGGTGTCCCTCAAGGTTCAGTTCTAGGCCCAGTACTGTTCAATATATCTGTAACTGATATGGCACAAAACGTCAATGACTACACAGTAGTCCACTATGCTGACGACACACAATTCCTTCATAGTGGTTCAATTAATGAACTAAATACTGTAATGAACAAGGCAGAAGTAACTCTAATTAATGCCAGAAGATATTTCTCAATAAATGGACTTATGTTAACACAAACAAGACTCAGTGTATCTTCACAGGGACCCATCAGCTAATAGCAAAAATACCACCTAACACTACTGTTAATTTCGATGTTGGGGTTAAACATAGAATATGGGTGTAGCAGAGAGGAAAAGTTTGAACGTAATGAAGATGAGGTGTCTGAGGAGTATGTGTGGAGTGACGCGTATGGATCGAGTGAGAAATGAAGTGCGACGGAGAACTGGAATTGTTCGGAAGATGTTGATCGCGTTGATCAGAGGGTGTTGCGATGGTTTGGGCATATGGAGAGAATGGATAATGAGCGATTGGTAAAAAAGATAGCTAGATCTGATGTGAGAGGTGTCAGGCTGAGAGGAAGACCGCGAATAGGATGGTTGGACGGTGTGAAGAGAGTGTTGGATGCGAGAGGGTTGTCTGTTGAGCAAGGAAGAGTGGCTGTGCATGATAGAAATGAATGGAGAAACATTGTAAATGAATAAATGATGATGCAGCCCTGAGGGGACATTCTCCCGCATTTGTTCTAATCAGCTGATCAGGTCAGGTTCGGGTAAGGGGATGGGTCCATTATGATGTGGCAGGGGTTAACCAGCTTTGCTGTCAGGCCCTGCTGCGGATGTCACTGACTGCACTGCGCAGTTGACCCTCGTGCAGTGTTGTGCGGTGAGGACCTGTCCCATCTTCCCTTTAGGGCTAAGATGCGAATGAATGTGTTTGAGTGGAGGAGTAAATTGGGAGTGTGTCGTCCTGTCTCGGCTACCTCCTTTTCCTTGGGGGAAGCAGCCTTGGTATATAGACAGGAGTATGTAAAAAACTTAGGAGTGTACATGGACCGCAGCATCATATTTGACACCAATGTGAACGAGATAAGCAGAAAAGTTACAGGGGCCTTAATATATGTTGACAATAAAAAATTGTTTTGATAGTTCAACTCGGCTAGTCATTGTCTAGTCACTTGTATTAATCCTTCTAAACTACTGTATTGCATTATGGGGCTCAACAAACAACACCTTACACATTAATGTCCAAAAACTATAAAATTTTGATGCTAAAATAGTAGATGGACGAGCTAAAAAATATGTTTATGTCACCCCAATCTGAAAGGAACTAAAATGGTTAAATATCCCTAGTGGAATAATCTTTAACATAGCAAAGTTTTTAAACAACTACACAATCAATACCCCGATTATCTTCTGTCTCTCCCTACTCCCTACTGTAAATCGTGTAACTCAAAGTACTATCAGACAACAAAATAACCTGTATGTCCCCAAAGTAAACTCTAACACTGGTGCCAGATCCATCTCTGTAAAGGGACCTAATATATGGAACCAACTCCCATTAATTATCAAAGAAGCCTGTAATATATATTCATTCAAAGCAAAACTAAAGGAATTCCTTCTGACTTAGGCACATCAAATTATGTAGACTATTGTGCACTGTTGTATATACCTTTGTCAGTACTATGTAAGAAGAATAACCACTGTTTTGGAAATAAAGTTTATTTATTTATTTTTTTTTTTTTTGGGCAGACGCTCAACATTTACCACACCAGAAGACAGCAGTTTCTCGAACAACCATGCCTCTGAATATCGGAGGGGGTCACAGGAAAAGATGACACCCTTACATCGATTAAACATATCATGAGGAACACATGTAACAACTCTGGTCAAATTCAGTTATCGTGATCTCCCATCTGGGGAGGACACCTCAACAAGCAGGCTTCCATCCCCCTGGGAACAGATTTTGGGTTTCTGACCACAGGCCAAAACAATGGCACTGTGCAAATAAAAGAATATCAACATCTAGTACTGGCCCACCCACCGCGGATTTTAGTACCAGACACTTGGCATATGATGCCAGCACCGTTTTGCATGAAGCCAACCCGAGAGACACACCAACTCGACGGGAATGCTTCCCAGATCCAACAGAATGCTGGGGCAAAGGAGGATATTCCCCAGGGGCCTTGAAAGGCTCCAGTGTGACAATCATTGAAGAAGAGTCCGAAGAATGGTCAGGGCCAGATGCTTCATTGTCAACAGATTTAATAATAATCCCCTCCATATATCAACAAATAAACTTCATTCCCCCACCCCTCCACCCACCATTGAGCCCAAAAAGGAGAGGTCATATGCCAGGGACAACAATGGCGACCCCAGAGGTAACAGGAGAGTATATGTGGGTAACCACCGGAGGTCCCGGACAAGGGTGACTCCAAGACGATAGGAGCCACCAGGCCCCCCAGTGCCCACTTGACCCTAGCCAACACATTACCAGCCGATTGACCTGGTCGGGCACAACCAGGCCGCCTGTCTAGCCAGAATAAGGGACCAAAAGATGTGTATTGGTGGCTGTAGGGCACATTGTGAAGCATCACTGAACAACCAGGAATCCCGTCTCCCAGCATTAACTCGAGGTGTCCTGACGACGTATGGATATGTTGCAATGTTTTGTCACGGAGACACCTGACGAGGTATCCATCCGTTATGCAATTGCAACGTCAGTCATTTGCACATTTTTCAAGTTTCACAGGTGATTTTTGGTAGGCACATGTGGGAGACCTTCCATTACCTGTTGTCAAGCGGAGATACTGTTTGGCCCCACCTGGCCCCCCTCCCCCTCACACGCCATTTTCTCGGCAATTCACCTGTTAGCAGTGACCTGGCCAGTACAGACATGTCACGCAACGGTCTTTCCAATGACAAAATTCACGGTGAAAGTTATTTCTCAGGTGGAGGACAAAGGAATAAACAAGCTAGAGGAAGAACAAACAGAAGTGATGAGGTAGTAGTGTCGTAAAGGAAGGTGCCATATGTTGATGTGTTTGGTGAATGAACAACACTTACATCGCCTATATTATTGTGTGAAAACCAATATACTCTTGTAGTATATATATATTCGTACCAAATAAATAAATATGTAATTTAAAGTGGCTTGAATTAGTTACCCCTCCCATAGTTTGTTTTCTGGGAAGCCATGTGCCTCAGAAAGAATGAAAAGGTAAGGGTGACTCACCTGTAGCAACATTTATAAGCTCAGGAGGGCGATTTCTCTATGAACTTTCGATGTTTTCACCAAACGCGGAGGTTTGAGCTAAAAAAAAAAAATCCGAAGTTGGTCGGGATTGGGGGGGATCAGATGTAGAAAATCGGTTGGGATGTGACGGTTAAGGGATGCCACACATGGCAAACAAGTGGGGAGGCAACAGTCCCGCCATAGATGGCCAATGGGCAGGGACTACATCACCAGCAGGCCTCCTCCACCAGTGATGTAGAGGGTGCTTGGTCCACGTGGCCAACAAATGCCGAACCTTACAAAAGTAGACAGGCCTCCAAATTAGGTGGCACCGCCAACCACGCTTCAAGCCCTGCCACCACATCAAGGAGACCCCTCACAGTGGGGATGGACTACTGTAGCATAAGTGGAAGACACCCATTGGCCACAGCACGTATTGGCAACTGGTTGTTCCGACTGAAGATATTATATCTAGGATATTGGATGAGTCCCATAACAAGATCACTTGATGGCATATGGGAGTGAAGAAAACTCTGTGCCGGCTGTGTCAGAGGTTCTACTGAACTGACATGCGTCAGGATATTAAATAGTGGTGACAGGCCTGTGATGAATGTTGTGCAAAGAAGGGACCCAAGAAACGTGATTGGTCCCTTTCCAGCTGTACCAAATGGTTGCACTGATGGAAAGAGTCACGATGGACAATGCTGGACCTCTGCAACTCACTGAAAGGGGAAACTGGTATACATGTGTCACCATGGACTACTTCATAATGTGGCCATAAGCCTATGCTATCCCTTGTCAAGAAGCTGTGACTGTTGCTCAGGTGTTGGTTGACCAGTTTTTCTGTTATTTCGGGACGCCACAGGAGCTTCATTAAGACCAGGTTAGAAACTTTGAGTCTGCTGTATTCCATGAGTGCTGCAGGTTGCTGGAAATCAAGAAGACCAAGATGACCCCACTAAATCCACAGTCAGATAGGATGGTGGAGAAATTCAACTGGACCCTGGGAGAAGGTTTGACCAAGTACTGCATAGAGAGACAAACGGAAGGGGACCAGAAATTACCTGCACTGCTGATGAGATATCAGTGTGCATCCCATAAGTCTACCAGCTACAACACTACAAAGCTGATGCTGGGCCATGAGTTACATTTACCTGTTGACTTGTTAATGGAAAGACCACCTTGTGATGAGCTGCCTACAGACACCTCCAGCTCCATTTGAATATTGTCCTCCACTTGAATATTGTGTCCATTTGAATACTTCCATTGAATACCGTGTCTAGTTTGCATATGATTTTGGAGCATGGTGCATATTTAGTTCTAAGAAAATATTCTTCAGGAAAAGCTGGCTGAGGTACATCATCAAGTGTGGGAAGCTCTAAATTTTTCAGGCAAAGTGATGAAGTGCAAGGATGATGCCAAGGTAAGTGAGGTGAGCTTCAAGGAGGGTGACAAAGTTTTGTTATTCAGTCCTCAGTGGAAGAAGAGACAGTCACTGAAGCTGCAGAACCCATGGGACGGGCATAGGCTTCACAGCCTGCTATCAAGGCCCAGCAGTCCTCTTGCATACCATACACCTCTTCATGTCACCACTTCGGCGCTAACACCCACCGTCCATATTGAATACATGCTAGGGCTGTCTCATACAGGACTGGTGTATTGGTATTAGCGGGGGTATTTTTACGACATGTCGGGGGGCCTTCTGGTAGAGCAGTAAAGCCTAATTTTAATGAAATTCAAATCCTTAAACTGTTCCTTGCCCCAGCGTGGATTTGAACCTGGGTCCGTCGGGACTGCAGCCCACCTCTCTACCGATCGAGCCACCTCAGTACTTCTCGTATTTTCCAGCAACATGTCAAAGAGGCTAGTTAGCCTGCTGTTTGTAAGGAGAGGTATTCTTTAAGTTGTACATAATTTGTGTGCTCTGTTTCCTTATGATGTTGAATTTAAGTGATTGTTGAATTATGTAATTTTTTCTCAGTGTGTAATGAGAAATCATATAGAGTGATATTCAGCATAAGAAAACTAGATATTTTGGATTTCTTCGTGTTAGTAGTTCTTGTATCTTTGTGAATGTAGTAGATCACTCTAGTGTATCGGAAGCTTATATAAGTATGGGGAAGGGACTAGAGGAGTTTTCAGTTCAGTCTGAGCTTCGTTCAGTGTCAGTTCAGTTAGTGAAGATTGTATTGCTCCGGTACTTGTGCAAAAACAGTGAAGTGTAATTATTTGGTAAATAAAGACAGCAGACTTAAGAAGACAGTGTTTATTTACAACGCCTACGCTGATCACACTGATGCACACCGAAAGGCTCGTCATTGGAAGAGCAGCTCACTGGGTAACATCCATAAGCTTAAATTCAAGAGTCTGCATTAATTCTGTAGAAAAACAGTCAGTTTTTTGCTCATAACTGAACGCTATACTTAGTTTATCATACTTCCCATACTAGCTGTTACTAATTCATAAATATAATGCATAAAACTTTAACATCCGTAAATCACAATTAATCATTATTTATCCCACCTAACATGAAATTAGGCAGATTAGTTACAAAATAACTGTCTATGACGTCCATTTCAGTAGAATGGAGACCTTGTTCCTAGGATGAGAACCATCA
Source organism: Birgus latro (assembly GCA_018397915.1). NCBI lineage: Eukaryota > Metazoa > Arthropoda > Malacostraca > Decapoda > Coenobitidae > Birgus > Birgus latro. The sequence goes on along the minus strand of JAGKTI010019053.1, from coordinate 6,438 downwards.
TTCCATCATGTTCTGGTTCTTTTCTCTGCTTCATGCAATGTTGATTATTAAACATAAGAGGCACGTTTTTATCGCCCACAACAACATGTCACTTAATGGGGGAAAAGCATCCAGAAATTCATTTTTTCTCACCATTCTATCTATACCCGTTTTAGCTATGGAAGATATTAAAATTCACCTCAAAACAGTACTGTTTTCATTTATATGACAGCAATTGTTTAGTATACTACAATTAAGATTTAGTAAAGTAAGTGTGACGTGAAACACTTGTAAATATTGACAAAGTACTGTGTAAAGACCTACTTGTAAAACTAAGTATAGGCTATGTTAGTGATAATGTAGTATGACTAAGGAAGTGTTGTAATATAAAACTGACTAAGAAAATAAGTATTATTTAAGAATGTAAAGTGTGTTTCCCAGACAGTGACTGCTTATCAAAGTTTGTTTTTGAACTAGGAAGGGAGGGAAGAGAGAGAGAGAGAGAGAGAGAGAGAGAGAAGCATCATTTGCAGTCGCTACCTACTCTACAATGCACAACCAACAACCCTACAGACGCAAAGGTAAGATTTTTTTGTTTTTNAAAGGAAAGGAGAGAGAGAGAGAGAGAGAGAAAGAGAGAAAGAGAGAGAGAGAGAGAGAGAGAGAGAGAGAGAGAGAAGCATCATTTGCAGTCGCTACCTACTCTACAATGCACAACCAACAACCCTACAGACGCAAAGGTAAGATTTTTTTGTTTTTTGAGGCACTGAGCAGGGAGGACTTCACATCGCTCCATGCCTGGCCAAGCCTGGGCAACAACGGACCTTACCTAAATTAGTATCTTTATATGAGTCAAGCTCTGTGCCAGGTTAAACTAAATGGTGTCCTAATATAAAAGAGGAACTTTTAAGTAAGACTATCGTTCAAATAGCAAAATAAACTAAGTATTGCTGGAATGTGCCCAATCAGCTGATTGTGTTCTGTCTATGCGCTGTGGAATGTTAGGAGAATTTGTGCTCATAGTACTCATGATGGCCACCTACTTTAGTAAAGCAAGTTTGGAAGGAGCTAAGTTACGGAAACTCAGCATTCAAATGGACACAAAATTCAAGTGGATCAATATTCAAATGGATCAATATTCAAATGGATCAATATTCAAGATTCTCTTAGGGCTAAATATGTACAATGACTGAAAAAAATCATATTCAACTAAACACAGTATACAAATGGATGGACCAGCCGATATTCTCTTGGATTTCATGAACTAGAAAGGGGAGGAATTTAGTGTGAACAGGCGTTAGGCAGTGGCTAAAACCGGAGCCGGGTGGCTTCTGGTACGCTCGACCTGTGAACGATATAGAGAGAAGCAAGCGGCGATCTCATTAATCAGTACAAGAGGGATCAAAGGAAATATCACTAATTTAATTCACTAACGAATATGTGGATGTACATTACACGAGTAAGAAAGAGGGGGGGGGGGAGAGTACAGCACTGACCTGTAAACAATATAGAAAGAAGCGGTGATCTGTCGGTTTGATGCTGCTCCAGGCCTTGTATAACTTATTGTCACAGTATCGGGAATTAAAACTTTAACTGATTACTTGCAATATTAATATCTCTTCTAAGGTCTCCAAAGAATACAAAAAATACGTTTGCACTCAACATACAAAGAAAAATGACTTATGATGTTTAAAATTTTGTAATAGGCATACAGCAACTTTAATCGTAAAGAAGCCAAAACAAATATGAATCTGAACAATTTATCACTATGCTGCTTTATGGGCTTACAGTGACATGCCAATGACATAAATTTCGCGTTTCATAAATGACAATCACCAACAATCATAACTCAGATAACTCGCCAATTATCACTACCTAGTCTAAAAGAGAAGTACTATTAACATTGCTATGTAAATATTTAAATCAGAGTATGAAGGAAGACTTTCCCGATTGTTAACCCGCCCAGTCCCGACCGTTCTTTTACCCAACACACTCAGAACCCGACCGATTTTCAACTTGTCTTTTTTTGGCTCAAACCTCCGCTTTTGGTGAGAAACATCGAAAATTCACATAAATCGCCCTCCGGAGCTTATAAATGTTGCTACAGGTGACAGTCAATCTTACCTTTCCGTTCTCTCTCAGGGTACCTGGCATCAAAGAAAACAAACTATGGGAGGGTTAATTTATTCAAGCCACTTAAATTACGTACCATATTTATTTATTTATTTGGTACAAATTTATGTGTAGTACAAGACTATATTAGTTTTCACACAATAATATAGGGAATATCAGCATTGTTCACTCACCAAAAACACCAATATATGGCACCTTCCTTTACGACATTACCACCTTATCACTTCTGTTTGTTTCTTCCTGTACCTTCTTGATTTCTTTGTCCTCCACCTCAGGAATCACTTTCACCACGAATTTCGTCATTGGAGAGACCGTGGAGCAACATTTCTTTACTGGTCAGGTTACTCCTAACAGGTGAACTGCCGAGCGTGGCGGGGAGGGGGGAGAGGGGGGAGGTGGGGCCAGGCAGTATCCCCACTTGACAGCAGGCAGAGCAAGGTCTCCCGCATATGCCTACCAAAAATCACCCGCGAATCTTGAAAATGTGCAAACGACCGGCCTTGCAATTGACTGACGTACGATGCACTTTTGAGGGTCTGAGCGTTAAAAAAAAGTGGTGACGTGCATCGTACGTCGGGGGGTCTGGGCGGCTTAATCCCTCCCAAAACTTCCTCAGTCATTACACCTTCACTGGGAATGGCTGGTCCATACGTATTAAAGTCAATCACATTCGTACAAATTCTCGACTTAGTCTTATCAGTATTAGAATCATACTCACACTATGAATATCAACAGAGACTAAACTTAAATATTAGACTTAATGGCTAAAATTGAACTGTGAAGACTATATTTACAATTATACCTAAGCTTAAGATTACATTTATAATTCTGGCTTATGCTAACTTATACTAAACTTAAAATTATGACACTACAAAATGGCAAGTACAGTTGTCAACCACAAGATATCATGGAGGAGTTCAAAATGATACAGAGACAATTAGGCAAGTAAGCAATCCGAGGAGAAGATAACCCAGGTAAATGAAGCAATGCAAAGCTACAAAAATTATGGGGAAACCACGTATGCTGAAATGATGAAAGTAAAGAAAGACTTAGAAACAAAAGTTGAAGAGAAAAGCATTAAAAAGGAAAAGAAAAGAATAATCCAAAACAATCTCAAATTGGTTAGAGATTCAGCAAATATCAACAAATCTATAGTAATCACTTGTATAGGGGAGAAAGAAATAAAAAACAAGATCTCGAGAGACAAAAAAGAGATGGCAAACGTAATGAGCATAGTGAAGGAAGTATCAGAGGAAATCTGCAATAAAGACACAAAGGAGCACAAAAGGCAAGGGAAATATGAGAGAAACAATCAAGGCCCCTAAAGGTAACCTTCCAGAGTGTAAACACTGTAGAGGAGTTACTAAAAATGCAAAGAAACTTAAGGAAAATGAGGAGTTCAAAAATGTATGGATAAAAAGATGCCTAACTCAAGTGGAAATGGGATTACTAAAAGAGAAGAGGGAGGAAGCAAAAACAAAGAATGAGGGAATATCAGAGGAGGAGAAATATATATATATATATATATATATATATATATATATATATATATTTAGTAATTGGATTACAGGTTCGAAAGTTGTACATAACCAGGATGGAATAAAAAGGAGGAAGGTAGACCCATTTATGTAAACAAGATGACTAAGTTGATGTACTCAAATGTAAATGGAATGATATCTAAATTATTAGAGATGAATGAATGCATCTGAGAAAATGAACCACATATTATTTGCCTAACTGAAACAAAATTAACACCAAGGATATCAAACTACATCCTAAACATAGAGGAATACAATATATGCAGAAGAGATAGGAACTTAAAAAAAAAAAAAAGGAGGAGGAATTATGATATTAACAAAGAAAGATCAAAAAGTCAAAGAAATAGAAATAGATACACCCTCGCAAGTAGAAATGCTTACAATTGAGATTAATATATCTGAAGGGAAACTAACTGTGGCTAATCTATACGTGCCACCCATGGGAAAGAGGCGAATATGAGGATCTGGCAGAGAGTACAATTCAGAGTTTAAAAGCATTACTACATAGAATTGTGGAGGAATCGGGAAGAACTGTACTAAATGGAGATTTTAATACAAATATAAATTAGAATACTCTAGATGCAATAAGCTAGGAAAGCTGTTGGGACAAAAAGCTCCTGGATCTAGTGCAGGAGTTTTTCCTAACGCAACATGTAAAGGAAAGCACCAGAAAAAGAGGACTTGATGTACCATCGGTATTAGTTCTTATATTTACTAGGCAAGAAAACAATAATGACAATTTAATGTATCACCCCTATTCGGCAAAAGCAACCATGCAGTACTGAATTGCAACTTCAGGATTGCATATTATGACAAGTTAACAGTAATGAAAGTTACAAAATGAACCTAAACTATAAAAAGGGAAACTACCATGACCTAATGAAATACTTCTTAGAAATAGATTGGGAAGAGGGACTTAGAGGTCAAGATTTAAATGCTATATATAAAAAAAATCTGTGAACTTTATGAATAGGAGTCCAAAAGTACATCCCACAGCACAAACAAGAAGAAAAGAAAATAAAGAAATGGTTTAATACAGAATGTAAGAAATCAAAAGAAAAAAGAGACGTTGTGGAATAGATACACACAATTGTGAGAGGGCATATAACAACGATCATAAAAGAATAAGGAGAGAAGCCCAAAGACAGTTTGAGGAAGACATCATAATTAAATGTACAGATCCACCGAAGTTATTCTACAGCTACATCCGAAGCAAAACCAAAGTAAAAGATAAAATACAATCCATTACGGATGAGGGGATCAACTATACACAAGAGAAAGATATTTGTGAAACACTAAATAAGAAATCAGTTTTCACAGAATAAAATAATTCTGAGAGGGATGATGGAACATACATGCCCACATATATTACCAGATGTACAAATATCAGAAAGAGAAATGCAGGAGGAGTTAAGTAAATTGGACAAAGGAAAAGCAAGTCGTCCTGATGAAATTTCATGTTGGATGCTACATGAATATTATCTTTAATATTCAAGAAATCCTTGGGACAGGGTATACTACCTGATATTTGGAAGAAAGCAAACATTGTTCCCTTATTCAAGAAAGGGAATACAGAAATTCCATTCAAATACCGACCAGTTTCACTAACCAGTGTTGTAAGCAAGGTAATGGAAAACCTGATAAGAAAAGCTTGGGTAAATCATCTTGAAGAACACAATATGATAGCAGAAAGATAGTTTGGTTTCAGAAAGGGAAAATCATGTGTTACTTATCTGTTGAGCTACTATGATAGAGTAATAGAAACACTACAGAAAAGAGAACGATGGGTGGACTGTATCTATTTAGATTTCTAGAAAGCATTTAACAGAGTAACGTACCAAAGACTTTTATGGAAATTGTACCATCAAGGAGGAATCCGAGGAAAACTGTATTATTGGATGCAAGATTTCCTCCAAAAAAGGGAAATGAGAACAGAACTAAGGGGAAATTACTTATCATGGAGGGAAGTGACCAGCGGAGTTCCACAGGGCTCAATGCTGGGACCAACTACGTTTTTAGTGTATAAAAATGACATAGATAGGAACATGGAAATGGAAGCTATTTAAATACATTATGTTTGCTGGTGATGCAAAAATACAAAGGAGAATTACTAATGCAGACTCTTTTAAAGAGCTACAAGAAGAATTAAATAAACTTCATGAATGGAGCAATACATGACAAATGGAATTCAATGTGGACAAGTGTCATGTAATCAACTTTGGTAAAAGTGGAAAAAGACCTGATTGGGATTATAATTTAGGAAGTAAAACCCTACACACATCAGAAAAAGAGAAAGACGTAGGTGTGATTACCAATAACAGATTATCTCCGGCTGGTCACATCAGTGAGACGGTATGGAACAGTGCTGGACATGTGCGCTCCGGTGAATATTGTTTTCGCATTGCGCACCGCACGAGACCCTGTGCAATATTGCGCCTTTTGCACATGAAAAGGCAGGTGCTCAAGCACAAATTTAGTTGCGCTAGCATGAATTAATTTGCGCTTGCTCACCTGCCTTGTGCACCTGTCCTGTGGATGGTGCACTGCACAAACCACAGGACACTTGGTCTTTGTAACTGCCCGTATGGCTGGACAAGGACTGGATTGTTGAGGAGAGGCAGGAGGGTAGTAGCATTTCTTAAAGTGCTTCAACAGAGATAATGTATTTTAATATCTTTCAGATTATTATTATTAATAAAAAATAATATATTAAACATACATTATTTACTAAGAGTAGCATATCTAATTCCTTACAAAAATCATTAAAAGATATTTAAATATCCACAGC
>JAGKTI010019052.1:0-17255 GCA_018397915.1 Birgus latro | reverse complement strand
AGAGAGAGAGAGAGAGAGAGAGAGAGAGAGAGAGAGAGAGAACGGGAAAAATGCATTAACAACCGAAGTTAAGGAAGATTTTTGTATCCCTTCAATTGTCTTTTTCATTTTTCTCTAATCATCGCTGGCCAGTTATTTTTTATAAAGTTTTTGAACTAAAGGGGTCAGATTTACCTTCATTAACCACTTCACTGAGACAACGTATATATTTCTTTTATTTTATTTATTTTACAGTAAGTCTGGAGAGAGTTTTCGACCTGAAGGGGTTAATTTGGGCAATCATTAACATTTCCACAAACAGGGGTGTCTTCTAAGTTAAAGAAAATCGCCTACATCTAGCATGAATAAACATAAAAAAAATAAATAAATAAAAGGAGGACGATATCATCTGACGTTATTCCGGATAACTACATTTATCTTTATTCTCTGTCCAGGATGCCGATTTAATTCAGTTATTTAAAGAAGACTCTCCGGTTCGTCGTCTTTGATTCCTGCTTTCTTGCATTTAAAAAAAAATATTGAGTAGCATAATGAGTAGCATAAATCCCCCAAGTGTGATACGGATTTTGCTATCATTTTCCTGCCGCCACCGAACGATCTGACTTGACTAGGGGTGGATTTTTGCAATAAACTATAAGGCTATCACAAGCACACTATCTCTGGGCCAAAGTAATAATAATAATAAATGAATAATAACAATAATAATAATAATAGCTAATAACAATAACAATAATAATAATAATACAAAAATAATAGTAATAATAATAATAATCATAATAATACAGTAATAATGATAATAATAATAATAATAATAATAATAAAAATAAAATCGCCCCTCGTTAGCCTCAATACAATGCCTAAAGCCACTTAACAAGGGGTGTGAAGTGGCTGGACGAATACTGACCATCAATTTTTCACAGCACATCGTCTGTCTCTGCCTCAGTACCAAAACAGCACGACCAGAGTGAAGACAACTGGGAGACGTTAATCTGGACTTGACTGAAGACGGTCCAAGTCGGGCCAAAAATGTTGCATCCTCTTAAGAAACACTATTGTAACATCTAAGCTCAATTCTTCTATTCCAACTTGGGCTGGGGATTAACATGAACTGATGATGATGATGAACAAAGGTATTACACAGAGCGCAGTCAAACTGTTCAGTGATGTTTTGATTCAGATACTGCAGTGGAGTGACGCAAGCTGATGATGATGATGATGATGAAGGCTGTAAACAACTGGTAACGATGGTGACTACTGATGATGATTAATGATGACGTTGATGGCTGCTGATGACGCTGACTGATGATGATGACTGCTGTTGCTAATGATACACTGAGCGAGGTACACGTGTTTACCGAGAATCTGGCCATCAACTCTCCCCCTCCCCACAGTTTCAATTAAAGGTTAGAAGGTAAAGAGTGACAGAGAGAAAAATATGCTCTCTCTCTCTCTCTTTCTGACCGACATTCAAGTCCTCCAGAAAGTATAGTCTCTCTCTCTCTCTCTCTCTCTCTCTCTCTCTCTCTCTCTCTCTCTCTCTCTCTCTCTCTCTCTCAAAAATATAGGTTTCAGTAAATTGGTTTCTTGATTAAACACTTATGTAGAAGGAATAATTTTATATGAAACTTTCCACCTGTCAATCCATCCACGTAAATCAATCCACCTGGCCTATTTACCTGTAGCTACCGGTATTTATTATCTCTATATCTCCGGTACCTAGTTATCTATGCCACCTTAATTATCTATCGGTTTATCTATCAGCTCAGGGCCAGCTATCCGTCTATGCATTTAGGCTACTGAAGGTCTATCTATCTAAGGTACCGTATACCCGTGCGCCGTATATACTATATAGCCTATCCAAGTCGGTCATCTGTTCATCTGTGCATTTCATCCTATCTATTCATCTACGGTATCTATTAAGGTCTATCTGCCCACATATCTACTGCCTGACGCCTCATCCTGTAAGAGGCGGCACTCAACCAATAAATAAATAAATAAAATAATACATACAAGTAAGACCATCCTTCTTATAATGACCCATCTTGCCACTAAACTCTATTCACTCTAACCTGCCTTAAACCTGACACCTCTCCATCTTGAATGTTGACCTGTAACATCAGATTTAAATAAGAATATACTAGTCACGAAGAAGTGCTATGGAAAGGGCGTAGAGCCGTAGGATATGTAATGTCTGATGCTAGTCACGAAGAAGTGCTATGGATAGGATGTAGAGTCGTAGTATATACTGTATATTGTTTGATGCTAGTCATGAAGAAGTGCTATGAAAAGAATGTACAGCCGTAGTACTGTCTTTACCACTGAGCTGCGTGTAATATGCTACAAAAGGACGAAAATCTGGGCCAAGTTAAGGTGAAAGAACCATAGCTATATAAATCTTAGCTACAGCCAGGCAACTGTTGGCTCCACTGGGTGTAGGGGAGTTAGGATTCAGCTGGACTTCTAAGATAATAACATACGGTATATATTTCTAGTTCCAAACGCCTAAATCCCTGAGTTCATATAAGATGGCTGCCATCTCCACACCTTATCACAATTTTTTTTCTTTCTTTCCTTTTCTTTCTTTTGTCCCGTCAATAATCGTTACTAATAATTCACTACCTTTACCATAGCTCGTTAACAGTGGCTCTCTCTCTCTCTCTCTCTCTCTCTCTCTCTCTCTCTCTCTCTCTCTCTCTCTCTCTCTCTCTCTCTCTCTCTCTCTCTCATACACTACCTTTACCATAGCTCGTTAACAGTGACTCTCTCTCTCTCTCTCCCTCTCTCACTGCCTTTACCATAGCTCGTTAACAGTGGCTTTCTCTCTCTCTCTCTCTCTTTTACTGGGCCTTTCTAACGACATGTCCCTTTTAACGATGGCTTACACAACGTTTAACGATAAACAAAAGTGTGTTTTACAATAGACGTTGGTTCTTTGGGATGTGCGACTCTGCTTTTACGTTACGGTAGGTTGGCAAGATTGTATGGTATCTGTGCATTTAGTAGTAGTAGTAGTAGTAGCAGTAGTAGTAGCAGTAGTGGTAGTAGTAGTGGTAGTAGTTACGGTGGTGGTGGTGGTGGCATGATGGTGATGACCACGATGAAGATGATGACGATGATTTTTAGTACCGGTATCATCATTATTATTGCCATCATCATCATCATCGCTGTCATTCTGTCTTTTCAGGACCAACAAACACAGTCACGGGCTTCACCAATACTAATATGATTACTGAGGCAATTTCCTTCACTCAAACACTCCTGCTCAATCAACTCCATTCAGACACCACCACATTTTTTTTAAATCATAAAAACCTGATTTTATTTATACAGATGTGGCTATCATTAACCCTTTGAAGCTCAGGGCAACTCTAGTATTCCCTTCCAGACGATTTTATTTAGCTGAGAGGGAGTGTGGAACCGGATGTGACTGATTTAAACTGAGCATGCTATAAAACGGCTAAAAATAAATACATAACTAAAAACCTGAATAAAAAGGAGGGTATCAGGAGTTAATCAAGTGTGTGCAGAGATGATTTAAGTGTAGTGGGGAGGATGGAATAAGTTGCTTGCTGGAAATATTTAAGACAGCCTGGACGTGTGGAACCATACCAGAGGAGTGGAAGACGGCTGTTATTGTCCCCTTATACAGAAACAAAGGTGGTCTGAATGAGTGTTGAATTATAGAGATAAAGGTCTATTGAGTGATGAAGGAAAGGTATATGCAAGAATGATCATATGAAATGTAAGGAGTAGCCTATGTGAGAATGCATGGGGAGTGACGAGCAGGGTGATTTTTGGAGTGGTGGGAGATGCATGAACTAGATACGGTATTGGCAGAGAGACAAGACACTGGAAAAAGCTTGTGAAAAGGAAAAATAATGTGAAACGAACTATACGGTGTTCATGGCATTCGTGGATCTGGAAAAAGGGTAAATGATAAAGAAAGGGGGATTATGGCTGCGTAAGTATGGTGTGTATGGAATGCTACTGAATGCTGTTAAGAGTTTTTACGATGATAGTGAAGCCTATGTATGGGTAGGATGGTGTGTATGTGAGAGGTTTATATCGATGTTGCTGTGAGAGAAGTATGTGTGATGTCTTTATGGCTGACCAGTATCAGGACCCACCTATACCAGTATATATGTGGATGGGGTTAGAACGTAAAAAGAGAGAGAGAGAGAGAGAGAGAGAGAGAGAGAGAGAGCAATGATGTAGTACATATATATAGGTTACCATACATTAGTTTGTCGGTAGGAAGAATACATGAAACTCATCTTGCTGTAGGTTGTTATTAATAATAATAATAATAATAATAATAATAATAATCGTTAAGTTAATCTTATAATAAGAATAAAAATAATAATAAATGTATGTTAAGTTAATCCTATAATAATAATAATGATTACTATTTTCTATCTATTGCCAAACGTCTTAATCCCGTAAGAGGAGGCCACAAACAAATCGCCCTGTTCCCAGCCACTCCACTGCCCTCCCATCAGCACACACACTCTCTCACTCATATATATCTCCACTCCATCCTCCATCTCATCATCAGCCTCCCCCTCCATCTCTCTCATACTCTCCTCGTTAGTCTCTTGCTCTCCATCCTCTCCACATGGCCACACCACCTCTGTGTATTACTCCTAAGGCTATCTGTCACATCCACACTACAACGCTCCTTCACTTCCTCATTAGCCAGTCTCTCTCTCAGTGTAACTCCTCATGCTCCTTTCAAATAACTCGTTTCCACTGCTCTCACTCTTGACACGTGTCTTTCCAACAAGGTCCAATCTTCACATCCATACGTTAGTGTTAGTATCACAATACTGTCATGGTGCAACTTTTTTACTTCCATGCTCACTTCCCTGTTTCTTATCACTGCTTTCAAAGAACCTGCAACCTTTCTGCTTGGTTGTAACCTTTCAAGCTCTTCATCCTCCAAACTACCATCCTTACTCATCACACTATCCAAGAATTTAAATGCACTCATTTTCCATTTCTTCATCATATAACCTCTCTGTACATTTTGCGACTTCATTTATCTCGAAGACCATAACTTTACTCTTCCCTACATTCACCTTTAGATTCCGTTTCTTAAACACTCTCCTAAACTCATCCACCAAGCCTTGCAGCTCCCCTTTGTCTTCACTTAACAATAGGGGGCACGGTGGCTCAGAGGTAGAGCATCAAGCTCGGGACCGGGGGGGTCGCGAGTTCGAGCCGCGCCCTGGACTGCAGTGCCGGGAGGGGTAGCGCTCTCCTGTTACCTAGCGGGGCTATATGATCTCATTGTAAGGTCTAGCTCGGGGATTCTTTAAGCCTTTTTTACTTAACAATACAGTACAGGAAGTTTCTAAACACTGCCCACTCTCATTAGGGCTGCTCCAACATCCACTGCCCTACTTTTGAACAACCATGGAGACATGACACATCCCTGTTTCAATCCAACATTCAAACAGAAAAATTCCATCAATTCACTATCCTCAACCACTGCAGCCTTAGCCCTCTCATACATAGTCTTCATGGCATTCAACAACTTCCCAATTACTCCAAATATTCTCAGTATTTTCCACAATCCTTGTCTATCCACCCCGTCATGTGCTTTCTCCAAATCCGTGAAGGCCGCATACAACTTCTTTCCCTTCTCTAGAAACTTTTCCACAAAAGACCTAAGGATGAATATCTGATCTACACAACCTCTTCCCTATCTAAAACCTCCCTGTTCTTCACCAGCTAATTCCTCTGTTATTTTCCCTAACTCTGTCAATAAGTATCGTACCATATACTTTCCTATTACACTAAGAAGACAAATGCCCCTAAGATTACCACACACTTCCTTTTCCCCTTTTCCTTTGTACAGGGGAATAATTATACCTGACTTCCAATCCTCCGGGACTCTACCTTCCTCCCAGGTCAATCTGCACATCTTCCATTTTCATTCAACTATTCTCTTTCCCCCATGCTTTGGCATTTTACCATACACTCCAATTCCTACGGCTTTCCCCGTTTTGACTTTCTTCGTTGCTTCCACAACTTCCATCCTACTAATCTCTTCCTCCCTTCTCACCTCCCTCCCTCTCCTCCTTCTCCCATCCATTCCCCAGCCACTTATACTCGCATTATACTTTCATTTTCTATGTTAAACAGTTCCTTAAAGTGTCCTCTCCATCTGCTCACTTTTCCCCCCTTTTCCACTATCAATCTACCATTTCTATCTTCCACTCTCCTAATAATAATAATAATAATAATACGTTAACACGAATCCTACATTAAATAATAATAATAATAATAATAATAATGCCAAAAACCAATCTCACATTACCCTTATGAAGGCGTAGGGTCCCGAGGCCAGGCTACGGTAGTCCAGTACATTTAAGGGTAGGTGACCAGGCTACTTCCCTTGGTGGCATTACGTGGTTCAATATTTCCCAGCCACTTCTTTGGGGATCGAACCCATGGGACGTTCTTGACATTTCTTTTTTCTCTCTCTCATTTGATCTTCCTTTCCTTACCTTCTCTCCTCGAACACTTTTATACCTGCTACAACAGCTCTCTCTCTCTCTCTCTCTCTCTCTCTCTCTCTCTCTCTCTCTCTCTCTCTCTCCTTGCATTCTTCACTTTTGTATTTTCTGTTTTCGTTCCCCCCTATCTCTGCCTATTTCTTCACTTCCCTATTTCTTTTTGCTCCCCTCCCCTCCCTCTCTCTCTCCTTGCATCCTCAAAGGGGTGGTCTCGACAAAAAGACCTCCAGGCATTTCTGTCCCTCCTCATTAACGACCTCTTCCATTTACACTCCACCTTTCCTAACATACTCCCCTTGCTCTCTCCACCTCTTCACCCTTTCCTTGGTCTCCCTCTCCCCCTTCCAAACATGCATCAAATAATACTGAAATGGATTTTTTTTCTTTATTAAATGTGGAAAAGGGGTTATAGTGGATCTAGGCCTTGGGTTCTTTCTTTTCTACATAAAATCAAACACCACCGATATCTGCGAGGGCGCCTTGGTATTCAAAATATTTTCTCTAAGTAAACTTTTTCAGTGCTCTTAATTTCTTAGTGCTAGACAGAATTTCAGCCGTTTTTTTTTCTTTTTTTCTTTTTTTTTTAGGTATGGTACACTTTTAGTCATCGTAATATTGGCACGTCGCTGCGAGTTCAGAGAATTATCCTGCACATCGCGTTTTCGCTCGGGAATGGATGAAACAATTGGCTACTCAGACCATATAATCATCAGAGAAGCCGTGTTTCGACCTTAAACCAATCTTTGCTTAACAAACTTAGGCCTACCAAACGTGAACCGGCCGCACATGTTGTGGGGGTGGGGGGGGGGGGTGATGGTGCGAGGGGGCGAGTCTTTTCTCAAGGCCAGTCATACCCAGAAAAGTCTACCTATCTATTGCCAGCCGGATAAAGGTACCAGCCATAATATTTAAAACAATACCCCCCGCCCTACTAGCGAGAGGATGAGACAATATTATGCCTGCAGACATGCTGGAGCCTGTTGGTCACGTGACAGAGTAAGGCACACTAGCTCATGCCTCAGTTACTAGTTGCTTAGTTGTCAAAGTGAGTGGGTATACAATTAATGGAGACGTGTGGGGCTGTGCTACCCATTGTAAACGTTGGCTCACTTTACCACAGAAATATGGTTTGTGGAGCATGATTTAATGGTCTAGCTAGGGTGCTGTGGAGTGATGAAACATTCTGACACCAAAACCTACCGTAGTGAAAATGGTTTTACCGGAAGTGACCCCCTAAATCCACGGTACACATGTGTCACTGTGAAGCCCACTGAATCCCTTATGGCTTGGCGGTGGTCTGGATATTACGGCACTGGCAAAGTAGTTCTCCTTAAAAGAAACCATTATATGAACCAGTATAATTATTTGGAGCTTTTGTGTGAAAATTTACCCGATTATTTTGAAACGTACTGCTCCAAGATTTTTATGCAAGAGCCAAGGTTGTGGTAAACTTGGCTTACTGACTGCCAAGCCCCCTTCTTTAACGACAAGCCAGGCAATTCTGACGTAAACCCCCAAGAATATTTATGGTCAAACGTAAAGATGGAGGGATGGAGTGCAGAGGTATATGAGAGGGGGGACGGCAGTGCAGTGGCGGGGGACAGTGCGACACGGAGGCGATTTGTTTGTGGCCAACCCTTACGGAATTAAGGAGTCAGGCAATAAACAGACGTAAAGAAGGGGGTGAATCAGTGTGAGAAGTTCCCAGACCAAGCTCAAGGTTGCAATAAAAGTGTGGGAGGATACCCCCCCCCAAACACTCAAGGACCTCAATGATTCACCTCCTAAACGTCTGAAGGAGTTGAGAAGGCGTAAAGGATGAACAACAAGGCACTTGGATGATGGTAAGTGGACAGTAGTGTTTTGTAGCCATATAATCCTTTCCAGTCTTAAAAGCTGAGGCGGCATAGCATTACGCCCACCACCATGTATAATATTATGGCTTACGCTATATCAGGTATCGGCTGTCCTCATACTTGCTTGGTCAGCGGGCGACAGATACCGTAGTACTTATAGGAAAAATGAGGGGACGATAAAATATGATAAAAACAACAGTACAGCCTATATACACTTTGTAATATAAATTTTTCCACTTTTAATTTGAAGCGCTGTATATACCACATACATTCTTATTCTCGCTTGTAAATCTAGTTATATAGTTAATGTGATATAGAATGAAATATATAGCCTAAGGAGCGTACGTCAACATTTGTACAGATGCGGGAATGCAGTGCAGTGACAGGTATAAATTTGTCTGGAGTATACAAATAGCCTACATAAGAAATTGTATTACCGGGTATTTATAATTTTGTATTCATAATTCTTTCTGTTTATTTCTCTGGTGTTAAGTATTTTGACACAAAGTTTAAAAGAACAAAAACAACTGCTACAAATAACATGGGACGTCTTCCTGTTTTTTTTTTTTTTAATCTTCTTACGCTTATTATTCTTAATATTTTCCTAATGTCATAAATATCGCAGCAAAGTGTACTGACGTAACGTAAAAAAAAAAAAAATCCTATATTTCCGACCTTTTGCAACCTATTTCACGTAGCTCAGTGGCGAAATAAGACTACAATGGCTCTAAATTCTTCCCGTAGCACTTCATCGTGACTGGCATCACCTCCCAGTGTTAATCTTGATAGAACTCAGCATTCGAGTGGCAGTGTTAGGTCGTTAGAGTAAAACATGACTAGGAAACCCAGGAATACGGTCAGCGTGAACACTGCGTCGGAGCGTCCTCTCATTTCCCAGACCCCCCAGGGAGCAATGGTACGCACGCATTTCAAACCCCATCACTGCTGTAAAACCCACAAATGCTCACTTCATCCCTATCAATCAAGAGACAAAATATTTATATAAACATACCTTCACTGTTGACCGCCACATATCGAGGACCGAATAGAAAATAAATCCAAAATAGTGGGACACTCCCGCCGCGCACTACAGCACCGACTACACGAGGACAACTGATGAGTGATGACGCGTGAGCTTTTAAAAACCACGCTCTGCCACGCCACCATTTTTAAAGCCAGTCTCAAGATATTATGGTCTTTCCTGAAATTCTTAAAATTATTTAGCCATTCCAGTTTTATATGTCAATGGCTTACTGAAGAAAAAGTAAATTAGAGAACTACAGAAAATTTGCAATAGTAACTCGTGTGACAGGAAAATTCTATATCATAAATTCGGTATTTTCTCGTAGTTTTAAAAGGTGATTACGTATATTGTTCCTTTATTATCGATGATGCTTTCGCTGGATGCCAATGATAAATAAAACAGATACATCAACTTTGCAAAAACTGATAACGTTTATCACAACAGGCATACCTGTTATATGTTCGTGCATTCAGTTATAACAATACTGCTCATGCTAATAGTTCCGTGGTGCTGTTCTTCACGAAATCAGCATTAAATAACTCCGAATTCTGGTAGTCATTATTAAAATGTTGGGATGATGTAGTGCAGTAAAATTTTAGCAACCGAAAGTAAAACGAAACCCTCGCGATGGCAACATTGTTTATGTAAATAACGGTCTCACGCCTTTTAAAATCTGTTACCATTACGAAGGTTTTGTTTTACTTTAGTTGGCTGACGAATACGATTTTCTTGTACGAGGTGACGTATTTTTGTTTATGCTTGCTATTATTATACGATTTGATTAATCTTAAACGATACTTTCGAACTGGAGGGGGTAGTTACAGCTATACTGAAACCCTTTACTGCGAGAAATCCTTCCTAAAGTGGACAGTATTGTTTCGTGGTGGCAAGAATACACAAAAAATACGCTAACGCATGAATGTGGTTAATGGAGATTTTTTTTTTCCTTCCATTGTTCGTTCTGTACACCTCATGCTTATTCATACTGACAACTCCTTCACTACGATGACGTATACAGTATTGTATCAAATTACCTCGAAACGATTATAATTATTGATTTAGGAGGGAATTGGAGGAAACAGATGCAGCCTTCATTAATCCCTTCATTATTAGAGATCTGTAAATTGAATAAAATCTACTTTCAGTAAATTAAAATTATACAAGATATCATCGTACCGTACTTAAGGGTTAGTGCTAAAAAAGACTACATGGTTTATCATGTAGCTGTTATGCATAGTTGAATTAAATGGCTTCCTGCATGATTACAGTGTATCTTTCACACATAATTAATTTGAGTTAGACACTACATGATTAGTTATGTATGTCATGCACACTTAATACAATAAGTGTCATACGAAGACAGACTGAAAAGACTAAATCTGCAGACTGAAAAGACTAAATCTGCAGACTGAAAAGACTAAATCTGCACTCATTAGAGAGACGTAGAGAAAGGGGAGACTTAATTGAGGTGTTTAAGTGGATGAAGGGTATAAACAAGGGAGATATTAGCAAGGTACTTAAAGTGAGCATACAGGATAGAACAAGAAGTAATGGTTTCAAACTAGAAAAATTCCGTTTCAGTAAGGAAATAGGTAGAAATTGGTTTGGTAATAAAGTAGTAGATGAATGGAATAAGCTTCCTAGTAAAGTAGTTGCTGCCCCTTCCATTGTGAGTTTCAAGCATAGGCTAGATAAGCATATGACAAATAAGGGGTGGGTATAGAAAAAGAAAAAGAAAAAATCTTATAACCAATACTAATTCATACTTTTTCCTTTTCAGGTTACACTATGATAGTCTCTGTTCTCCTTTCACACTTTCCTATAAAATGTCCACGCCAGTTTTTCTATGCTGCGTGGTGTTCTTTCTGACTTTTTCCTGCCGGCTTCGGCTGGAGGGTTTGGAGGGCGGGGGGGAGCCTTCTTCTTTGCTGTCCTAATCTCATCCTAGTAGTTCAGTTACTCTTCTAGGAGCTGCCTAGCACGGGCCAACCGGCCTACTGCAGTTATCCTCTATTCTTATGTTCTTATGTTCTGCAAAACACGTTATGTATCTGTCATGCATAATTCATTCCAATAAAACGTTCTACAAGGCACGTTATGTATGTCGCAGTGAAATTAGGTTATTTTGTATTCACTCGTTTGTATGTTTGTTTATTTGTCTACAAGATATCTTTAAAAAGTTGTTGGTGGATTTAAGTGAATTTTTGTGAATGTGTGGGTCTTGGGTCGTGGAAGAGTTAATTAAATTTTGGTGATATGAGTTGCATGGTAGAGGTGTTGGCGGAGGTATGCCCTTTTTGCGTACCTTCTTATTATTGCTCCTGCCAGACGGATTTATTTAACGTATTTTACTTATTTAACATTATTTAACCTAAGAGTGCGTCCTGATAGCGAAGGGGTTAGTGAAGGTTGTAAACTAACGCTTCTAGGTCGCAGTTAGTAGCCACCCATACCCTGTTCCCTTCAGCTTGGCCTAAAATTGGCACCTCTGCGGCTTGAATGCTTAGCCGTGAGCTGGGACTAACAGAATATGGTGCCAGTCACGAAGAAGTGCTGTGGAATGGATGTTGGCCTGCGAAAATAAGCTTAAGGACGAAAAACTCTGCCTATTGTTTTTTTTTTTTTAAATCTTGGCTCAGATTTTCGTCCTTTTGCAGCTTTTTTCACGTAGCTCAGAGGCAGAAAAAGACAGGAGCGTGGGTCTACTTCTCCCCATGGCACTTCTTCGTGACTAGTACCATATTCTGGTGCTAATCTGTTTTTGCAGTTCAGAGAGAGAGAGAGAGAGAGAGAGAGAGAGAGAGAGAGAGAGAGAGAGAGAGAGAGAGATGAAGGAATAATATAACAAAATAGAAGTTTTTGAAAGGTAAGACGGTTAATAGGATATTTGTCCTCTAACTTCTCTAACTTTACGCACACAAAAATACGTACATCAAAATACGCACACACGCATTAATATCTACACCACGCACACACGCATCCTCCATGCACTTTCTCACACACACACACACACACACGCATACCAAAGCATCTCACTCTAAACGCACACACACACAACTTACTCCTGACACATGCACACAATTGGAAAGTCATACCCACATAAAGCTCGATGATACATACATGCCGGTGACATGCACACAGGAATTGGAAACGCACATGTCCGCACGCAAGCTAGTGGTGACACACATGGTAATAAGTTCACATGCCGCGGCACACACACACACACACACACACACTCCCCCCCCCACACACACACGCTGATCGACACTGACAGGAAAATCCCCAGTGTACAGCCAAAAAGAAGGAACCCAAGGCTGAGCTTGCAAAATTTGTCAATATGAAAGAAAACGAAGCAAGAGACGTTCATATGGAGATGCCTGGATGGATAACTGTTTTATTCCTGTATTTTATTTTTCATTATTAATATCATTATCATTTACCCTCTCATGCTTGGGAGAACTCTTGTATCCCACTGCACCCGGACCCGTAAAATCTTTGGTTGAGGAAGCTCCCTAACACCTTTTCCTAAGCGATTCATTTTGCTTATTTCACCTTAATTTTCTCGTCTCTTACATAAATAAGGAAGCTCCATAACACCTTCTCCTAAGCGATTTATTTTGATTATTACACCTTATTTTCCTCGTCTCTGTTACATAAATAAGGAAGCTCCCTAACACGTTTTCCTAAGCGATTTAGTTTGCTTATTAAACCTTAATTTCCACGTCTCTGTTACATAAATAAGGAAACTCCCCAACACCTTTTCCTATACGATTTATTTTGCTTATTACACCTTATTTTCCTCGTCTCTGTTACATAAATTAAGGAAGCTCCCCAACACCTTTTCCTATGCGATTTATTTTGCTTATTGCACCTTACTCTCTTCGTCTCAGTTACATAAATCCCTCCAATATCGCATACCCTGCACAAACAACGTACACATAGATATAAACCAGTCATATCTAAAACCATATCGCCAAGGAAAAGGTGTTAGGGAGCTTCCTTAATCGACGAGAGTACGTACCTTGATGCTATACGATTTTTATTTTTATTTTATTTTTATTTAATTTATTTAGTGAGTCAAGAATCTAAGAAAGGAGGACAGAACACCTTTTCCTTAGCAATTTATTTTTGGATACAGCTGGTTAATATCCTTTTGTGTGTTATTTATGCAGAGTACTGTGATATTGGAAGAATTTATGTAACATGGAAGAGGAGAGTAAGGTGTAATAAAATAAGTCGCTGAGGAAAATGTGTTAGGGAGCTTCCTTTACCGATGAGAATAAGAGCTGGGCAGAGAGGGGGTAAAGCGGCTAGGTGACGACTCACAGAGCTGCCTGGAACCACTGTCTGACTCACTCCTTCATTTCTGTAACATTCGCGGCCTTTCCTCTAACTTTCGCTCTGTTGAGCACCACCTCTTCTCCTCTAAACCTCACCTTCTCTTTCTTCTGAGACTCAGCTGTCTGAGACAACTGACAGCAAACCCTTTTCTGTATCCTCCTACTTTCTCTATTCTCATTTCAAAGCCAAAGGTGGCTGTTGTGTATATGTACGCAACGATCTATCTTGCTCTCGTGTTCCTGAACTTGATTCTTCTGAATTCTCTACACTCTGGCTTCGGCTTTCCTGTCATTCTCTGACTAAATATATCTGTACTGTTTACTTATCTCCTAATTCTACCAACTATCAAAAATTCTTTGACTATCTTACTTCTACGATGGAACACATTCTATCATTTCTCCTTTCTCTGAAATCTCCATTCTAGGAGATTTCAATGTTCACCACCACCTTTGGCTCTCCTCTCCTTTCACTGATCCACCTGGTGAACAAGCCTACATCTTTTCTATCCTTAATGACCTAGAGCAGCTTGTACAGCACCCTACCTGTATCCCTGACTGCCTTGGAGAGAGTTCCAACATACTTGACCTTTTCCTAACAACTAATCCTTCTGCTTACACTGTTAATCTTTTCTCTCCGTTGGGCTCCTCCGATCATAACCTTATTACCTTAACCTGTCCTATTGCTCCAGTACGGCCTGTGGACCCTCCAAAGAAACGCCGCCTGTGGCACTTTGGAGTTGCAGATTGGGATGCCCTCAGGCAGTACTTCTTTGATTTTCCTTGGAATGATTATTGCTTCCATGGCCGGGAGCCGTCTGAGTGTGCCCTGCGCATTACAGAGGTTATTCTCTCGTTCATGGAAGCATACATTCCTTTTTCATATCCTCTGACTAATGAAAGAAAGCCTTGGTTTAATCACGCTTGTTCTAATGCTGTCTAACTATCGTCCAGTTGCTTTAACATTCTGTGTCTCAAAAGTTTTTGAATGGGGGCACGGTGGCTCAGAGGTAGAGCATCAAGCTCGGGACCGGGGGGTCGCGAGTTCGAGCCACGCCCTGGACTGCCGTGCCGGGAGAGGTAGCGCCCTCCTGTTGTTACCTAGCGGGGCTATATCATCTCACTGTAAGGTCTAGCTCGGGGGGTTCTTTAATCCCTTTTTTTAAAAGTTTTTGAATCAGTTCTTAACAGAAAAATTTTAAAGCATCTTTCCTGTCACAACCTTCTTTCTGATCGTCAGTATGGGTTCCGTCAGGGACGCTCCACTGGCGATCTTCTCACCTACCTTTCAGACTCCTGGTCATCCTCCTTTCGGGACTATGGCGAAAGCTTTGCCATTGCACTTGACATCTCAAAGGCTTTCGATCGAGTCTGGCATAAATCTTTGATTTTCAAACTGCCCTCTTATGGTTTTCTATCCTTCTATCTGTGCCTTCATTTCTAGCTTCCTTTCTGGTCGTTCTATAGCTGCTGTTGTAGACGGCCATCGTTCTTCTCCTAGACCTATCAACAGTGGTGTTCCTCAGGGCTCTGTCCTATCACCAACTCTCTTTCTTTTATTCATCAATGACCTTCTAAGCTGTACATCTAACCCTATCCACTCATATGCTGATGATTCCACCCTTCACCTTTCCATTCGATTTCTGCAACGTCCATCTCAGCAGTTACTTCAGCAAACAAGGGATGAGGCTATGGCACACCTAATGTCTGACTTGGCTCATATCTCTGATTGGGGTAAAAATAATCTTGTTATTTTTTATGCATCAAAAACTCGGTTCTTACACTTATCAACCCGACAAAATCTTCCTCAGAATTACCCACTAATGTTTAATAATGTCCAGCTCAGTCCTGCATCATCCTTGAACATGCTAGGGGTTTCATTCTCTCGGGATTTGTCTTGGAAAGAACATATTACATCTCTTGTGAAATCTGCTTCCAAGAGATTAGGTGTGCTGGGCTGACTCCGAACTTTCTTTACCCCTGCACAGATGTTGACCTTGTACACGAGTTTTATTTGCCCGTGTATGGAGTACAACTCTCATGTGTGGGGAGGCTCCCCACATGCAGTTCTTCTCAATAGGGTGGAGTCAAAGGCTTTTCGTCTCATTAACTCTCCTCCTCTTACTGATACCCTTCAACCTTTGTCTCTTCGCCGCACTGTTGCATCTTTATCTCTCTTCTATCGCTACTTCAACGGCCACTGTTCCTCTGAACTGTCTACTTGCATCCCTTCACCTCTACGACGGGCACGTAGTACCCGTCTATCAACAAACTCTCATCCCTTTTCTGTCCAACTCTCTAATGCAAGAGTTAGCCGTTACTCCCAGTCCTTCATTTATGCAACTGGTCAACTCTGGAACTGTCTCCCTCTGTCTGTATTCCTTGCTTCCTATGATCTCCAATCTTTCAAACGCAGTGTGTCCAGGCATCTCGAAATGAATGGATCTTGAATTTGGCTCTCTTTTGTATTGTTTTTACTTTTTCTTGGAAGGAACAGTATGCGGGCCCTGGCCTTTGGTTCCTTCTTCCTTGCATAAAAAAAAAATCCAGCCAAGCCCAACGCCCAATAATGCAAAACACCGGACACTGCATTTCCGGCTCAGCCTTCAGCTCTGAGTTAGATATTTGTGACTCTATCCATTTCGACCTTCTATCCTAAAAACTTTACCGTGAGTAAATGATGCAAGCTGAATATATAAAAACAATACAGTACTGATACAGTGCAGTAATACAGTACAGTGCTGTACACAGTGTACTATTGTATGTACTCACCAAGGCTTGGCATCGATGGAGAGAAACAGCACTGGGGGGTTTGCACTCATAAACAGTACAGTACAGTACACAATACAGCAGAGGGATAGTTTAATAAAAAGGGATAGTTTAATAATCATGATAAAGCATTAGGATATGAGCACTGACGGGCCATTAGCTTTGCAATACAATACAGCAGCTCGAACACAGGATGTCACAGAGTTAGTCAAAGCACCAGGGTTTTGCAACTGCACGGTTAGAAAAGTAGAGAGTGCATAGGGATGTCTTGACTCTACAACATCCACGAGTGAGAATGACAGCGCGGCAGTATTCCTGGAGTGCCAGATAATCTATGCCCACGACAGATTCTGATCGGCTGATGCATAGCGGGCATTTTCACTGGCTCACAAGTTTCAGGATTTCCCCCGACACCAGTTGGCTACCACTTATGAGCCGGTTGAGACACCTCAATGCTGGATATTGCACCGGACCATCAGTTGCATCCCGTTTTGGTGCCGGGTGTTGCATAGTTTAGCTGGATATTGTTTTAACAGAGCCAAGATAGCTGAGCCATATATATTGCACTGATAGATATTTGAGTTTGCTGTACTGTACAGTGTTCTGACTGAGATGTTGTATGGCCCTGCACACAAAATGAGTATGTGTATTTACTTTGCTGTATGTTTTCTTTTTTTCTTTTTTTTAATACAGTAGTCCATGAATGCCATAAAAATCTTACAGTTCTTTTCACAAGCTTTCTCCACAA
>JAGKTI010019050.1:0-17256 GCA_018397915.1 Birgus latro | reverse complement strand
CCCCCCTCCACCTCACTCACATATACTCTCCTCGTCAGTTTCTCACTTGCTATATGGCCAAACCACCTCAATGTGTTTTTCCTAATGCTTCCTACCACATCCACATCCACACCACAACTCTCCTTCACTTCTTCATTTGTCAGTCTGTCTCTACATGTGACTCCGCATGTTCCTCTCAAATAACTAATTTCCACTGGTCTGTCAAGAGTGAGAGTATATATTCATATATATATATATAAGTAATCCCTCCAAGATCCGACGCAATAGAGCCCAAGCACTGTCCAGGACTTAGTTTTGTCTGGGACTTGGGAAGAATGCCCCTGGACAGGTACTTATAGACCCCAGCTCATCCTAACTTTGAAAGCCACCTAAATAACTCCCTACTGGACGTGCACAGCACCTATTTAAGACCGAATTCACACACATAAAGAACAGAAACCATAAAATAAATGAAAAGGAACCAGAGAATGAGAAACTAGAAGTAAGGGAAATATTTAGCAGTGTCCAGGGTACTGTGGCTGTCGCAAAGATAAACCCACCTCCTCTATAGCTCTGACAGTGGTGAAGGTGCACTTGAAGCACGTACAGTAATCTAGTGTTGCAATGTGCTTAATTCTTTGCGTTCTGAATTCTAATTTCTTAACACTGCACATTCTGTTCTTACTTGCGTCACACCAGTTGCAACATGCCAGTGTTTCACTCTGCACTTAATCCTTTTCACTCTGAATTCCAATTTCTTAACACAGCACATACTTTTCTCCAGTGTTTCACTCTACACTTAATCCTTTTAATTTCTTAACACTGCATATTCTGTTGTTACCACTGCACAACACTGTAAATTCTCATGTGGTCTAGTGGCGAGTTATATCTGTTTATTCACTGTCAGAGCTAGAGAGTAGAAGTGGTCCAGAGGCGTGTCGCTGGGACGTGGTGATGGGCTACTTACTGCAGACAACTCTGAAGATAGCCGCAAACTCACGTCTAGTGGAGACTCCACCGTGGCCGATGTGCTGGGCTGTGGCTCAGAGATAAAAGGCAGGTCTTGGTGAGGCAGTGGTGTGGAGCCAGGGCTGGGCACGGCAGGAATCATGGGCCTGAAAAAGGTGTCAATGATTGATTGACGTAAGGAATGGCAGTTCTGGTGATCGATGATGCACCGCTTAGATGTGCACACTTCCTCCACAAGTCCCAGGGGCCCCATCTCCCTGTCGCAGTCTGGGTGTTACAGGTAGTCAAGAATGAACTCGACGTGCTCCCGGAGTGCGCTCAGCTTGGGGATGGCTGGAGTAGTGGTGCTCTGAGAGAAGTCCGCATCATCATCGTTGTCCTCATCGGAATCTTCCAGCTGGGTACTTGTACCCGCAACGGAAGATGCGATCTCGATATCAGACGTGATCTGATACCCACGATCGCCTTTGTTGACATCCAACCACTCACGCACTTCATCCACATCCACCTCATCGCCAACCACATGCAGACGCGCATGGAAGTCATCCACGTCAAAACCTAGAAAATCATGCACCACATCAGCTCCGAGAAGCAAAGGAGACCAACCACTTTCCAGAGTCTTAACAGAAACTTCCCTCCATGCACTGGCCCAGCTGTAGATGCTGACTTGAGGTTGTAGCGACAAAGGTTTTCAAGAGTCCACTTGCTTTGTGTGTCCCGTCCCTCCCTGCGCTCGTCCTCATCCTCGAGAACAACCATCACCTCATCCACGAACTTCCGACAGTACTGCCGCTTCGTTGCCACGATCACTCCTTGGACCATTGGTTGGATGAGAACAGTTGTATTAGGTGGCAAGAACAAGCACCTAATGTGGCCATTCTCAGCCAACAACCCCTTGTCGGGTGGATGTGCATGTGCATTGTCCAGAAGAAGGAGAGCCTTTACCTGGTTGCGTGGGATTCCCAGTGTGTTCGCCTGATAATGGATGACCTCCTTGTTGAAGTGCTGGTGAAACCAGTCTCTGAAGATCTTGGCTGTGAACCAAGCCTTCACAGAATTGTACCAAACGACAGGAAGGACATCCATCAACCCACAAAGGCACCGAGGTTGCTTTTCACGGCCAACAATAACAGGATTGAGCTGGTGAACACCGTTAGCATTGGAACAACACAAAGCAGATATCCGCTGCCTTGAGAGCTTGCATTCAGGTACACAGTTTTCCGTCACCTCTGCTAAGGTGTTTATGGGTAGCAAGCAATAGAACAGACCAGTTTCGTCAGCATTGTAGACTTGACCGAGAGTGAGGCCCTGTTGATCAAGTCCTTCACCTTCTGCCGAAACTCTTCTACTCCATCCTCATTGGCATCCAAAGCTTCACCATGGGCCTTACGGTCAGTAAGGCCATGCTGTAGTTTGAAGGCGAAGAGCCAATCCTCAGATGCCTTAAAGTATGGGGAGTGGTGCAACCTTGCGATCTCTGCAGCAGCCTTCAGCTCCGTGCCATTCATCAGCACACCAGCAGCACATTGCTGATGATACCAAATCAGCATGGAGTGGTCTGGGAAGGTACATAATCTTCCTCTGCATGTTACATTTGGTCTTCGATGCGAAGTCTGCCGTGTACTGAACAAGGTAGAGCGGACCAGGTTGAATTCATGGAGGATGCGGGAGGTTGATCATCCCGCATCCACCTTCTCCAATATCTCCCTCTTCTTCTCCAGAGTCAAAACCACTTGTTTCCTCTTCTCGGGTGGCGAGGCCATCATTACACACACACAAGTAAGAGGCAGCAGAGAAACGTCAGGGCCTGCAACAGGTAGGGCACCACCACAAAAGCGAGCACGTAGGCAGCCACAGTGACGAGCATGCAGTCATGACAATAGGTAGCCAGGAAATGGGAAGGATGCAGGGGCGCTCTAGCAGATGTTGGAGGAACTATGCGCCAAAACACAGCTGTTCGTCACCGCGCAGCAAATTTAAAGTAGGGATGAACACGTCGTTTTTTTTTTTTTTTTTTTTGAGTGTCCAAGGACCCGATCCCAAAATGTCCGGTACTTGGTTGTCCGGGTCTTAACTCCTTGAATATGCAATTCAATCGACCAAACTTCCCTGAAAACCTGTATATGGAGCCAATTTTTCAACTCTTACAGAAGTAAAAAGTTTTATGCCCAAGGCTTAGAGCTTGAATTACACACCTTATGCTGCAAACCAGAGCATTTTAGACCAATTAACTGGTTCATGAACTATAGCCTGTCAAAGTTGAAAAAAGTTATCCTTCCAGGCAGGGTGAATCCAGTTTTCTATGCACTCCTGCCCTATACCACCCTCATTCTTCCCCTCCCATTACCTTCCTCACCCACTCCTATCACCCCCCCCTCTTTTCCTCCCCTCCCCCCCTCCTCCCACCACAAGACAAAGAGGAAAGGCAGAGAGGAAGAACAGGAGTGTGGAGGGTGGGTAGGGGGGATATAACCCTTCCCAGGGAGACAGAGAGGGGGGAAAGGAGGGGGAACCACAGTGGCGTGATGGAGGATGGTGGCCGAGGGGGAAGGAGGGAGCAGGAGGCAGTCAGAAGCGAGGGAGGGGGAGAGGGAACGAAGGTATTGGAGTAGAGGAAGGTGGCGAGAGGGAGGTGGGGGAATCACCCTCCCACCATGGGTAGGGGACCATATCCTTCCCGCTCCCTACTCAGGACTTAGTTCTCATTGGTTTGCATCGATATACGTCACACTCGGGGCAGAGCCTAGTGTCCACAGTTCTTTACAAAGGCTCCTCTATCGATCATATTCGGTATCAAGCCAAATTCTGGAAAAGGATCGATCGAACCTATTAGTACTTTAGGGGTTAAAGGGATTACTGTATATAGATAGAAACATAGATACAGATATACAGTATGCATACATATATATACAGTATATATATATATATATATATACAGTAGGCGCGGAAAGTATTGACGTTTTTTTGCCGACTTCATTCTTCTTCGCGTTAAGTGAAGTAGGGTCAATACTACCCTCCCCTGTGATGCGAAATGAGCTGACGCTTTTTCAACGGGAGCTGGCAACCCTGCTTGATAGGTTTGGCACCACAGGAGCAGGCTCAGTAATGTTTGGGCAGCCACAGGAGGAGGATTGTCTCTGTGTGTGATGCACCACGAGGGCATGTTTTGACTCAAATAACACAGTTATTTGGTTACCTACCACATTCTCATCATGCCTAAAGTAACCACAAGCAAGGACAAACGTGTGGAAGTGATTACTTTATACAAAGCTGGCCACAAACTCCCATTTATTGCAAATCAGATGGTGTTAGACCGAGGACAGTGCAGAGACTGGTGAAGCGGTTCAAGGACAGTGGGGAGGCCATTCTTCCCACTCCACTTCCCAAGCCTGTGAGACCTCGTAAGACAACCTTCAGGACCCGTCAGCTGATCTCAAGGCAAGTTAGCAAGGTTCCAAGGCTAACAGTACGGGATTTAAAAGAAAAGAACCCACAGTTGCTGACAGATGTGTCTGTCAGAAGTGTGCAGCAGCTGTTATATGACGATCTGGGCTACAGGAGTTTTTGTGCTCGTAAAAAACCACTGCTAACTGCACTTCAGAAGAAAAAGAGAGTAAATTTTTGTAAGAAATATCTTGCCTGGAGTGAGAAGCAATGGAAAACTGTGCTTTGGAGTGATGAGTCAACATTTACTGTCACTGGTACCCCTTCATCACGAGTGTACCGCAAACCAGACAGTGACCCCATGGATCCTAAGTACACTTCCAAGTTTGTTAAATACCAAGCCTCACTCATGGCTTGGGGCTGCTTTACATATTATGGTGTTGGTAGGTTGGTAATTCACCTGCAAATGAAAAAGTGAACCAGAACAATTATTTGGAGCTCTTATGTGATGTTTTAAGTGACTCTTTTGATAAAACCAAGGCAAGAGTATTTATGCAAGATTCTGCCCCTGCACAAGTTGCAAAGTCAGTGAAACAGTGGCTAACAGACTGTGAGGTTCCCTTTATTCGAGATTGGCCTGGAAACAGCCCAGATATCAATCCCATTGAGAATTTATGGGCGCACATGAAGCGGCAGCTGCGTAGTATGGACGCATCATCTTTGCCTAAACTTGAGGCTGCAGCTATGGAGCAGTTTTAGTCCGTCTGTTCTGCAAAACTACGCCATCAGTCTCCCCAGACGCCTTAAGAAGATACTAAAGGTGAAGGGGAATGCCAGTAAATACTAAATTCAATGGTGAGTGTTAATTTATTTGTTTCTCCTTGCTAACCACAAGAATGTTTTCTTTTTTTAAGATGGCGTCAACACTTGCCGCGCCTACTGTATATATATATATATATATACAGTATATACATTGCAGGTAAAACTACTTCCTTGTGACAAACAGTACTAATGGATCATTCTTAATTTAGCTAAAAAAAAAAAAAAACAAATCCTGGTAGTAATATACTGAAAAAGTGCAATTCATATGCACAATCATGCCAGACTGCTGTGTCTTAAGTGTGTATACCTGTACTGGCAATAACCTGATCATCGTATATAAAAAATACATGTAAATATATAAATTACCAATACACAGTACCATAAACATATAAAATTTACTGGTGAATGTAACTAGACAATTTACTTGAATACCAATACTGCATCAACAGTAACAGCACAATACAGTACGGTACAGCATAAAACCATCAGCAATACCACAGTAGAGCATAAATCCAATTAAAAGATGAAACATAAATGTAACAATGGAGCCTGTTAACAAAGGTACTGTGCTACTAAAAACATAGCTTCTAAAATATACATATACAGTATATACTGTATATATATATATATATATATATATATATATATATGCATCAAACACTAACAAACAGTACAAACCATGGGGTCGTGGAGGTGCGCAGTCATATAGTGTGGCTGTGTGAGGTGGGGTGAAGGGCCCATCATGGACGGTGAAGGGTATGGGTAGCTTCCCATTGCTCCTGCCACTGCTGCCGCTGCTGCTGCTCCCCCCGCCCCACCTGCAGTCGCACCCCACACCTCCCCACCACCACTTTCTGCAACATAAGTAGTTCCCACATTCAGAGGATATGCAACATCTAAGCAAGGCTTTTGAAATTCAATGGGGCCATGGGGAAAAAAAAAAAAAAGTCCTAGGTACAATTTCCTCCCTTCCTGTACCATATAAGACTCCTAGAGAGAGAAAAAAAAATTGATACAATGACACACCAACCAAGAATTCAAAAATATCAGTCCTAACAAATGAACTTAGGTTTACTCTCAGTAATCATTTTGAAGCACAATGGACCCAGGGGCCGGGTTCTTGTTGGCAGTTACACACAGTGAGTCCTCAATAAACGAATGAAATAGGGACCAGAAAAAGCTTTTGTAAAGCGAAATTTTGTATACTGGAGCAATTTTCCCCATTGAAATATACATAGGAATGGGGGGATGCATTCCAAGACCCCCTGGGATCCCCCCACCTAAACTTTACCCCTCCTATTTTGATGTAAGTAATAACTGTAGAAGTAAGTAATACCTGTAGATGTAGAGAATGAGGTGGCCATTTTCTTGGTCACAGTCCCAACGGTGGAAGCTTTCTTGTACATCTCCTTTTTCTTGGTCACAGTCCCAAAGGTGGAAGCTGCAAGGCCTAAAACACGCCCAATCTCCGAGACTCCTTGCCCCTCCTCGTGGCGTAATTTCCAATTTCCTCTCCAGCGTTAGAGTAGGGTGCTGCTGCTTCTTCGCAGAGGGCTCCCCCAATGCTGGAGATGATGCAGGGCGCATGGGAGGCTTGTCTAAACAGTACGAAAATGTGTGGAGCTGCGAAAACAACCTCACATGCAGCAAAGCTGCGAGGAGGGACATGGACTGGTTCCGGGAAAATTCGCCATGAAGTCAATTCACCATTAGACAATTCCCCGTCAAAACATGGACGATTCCGTCATTTTATAAATATACTTAATATTAACTGATTAATACTATAATAACTAATTTCATGGAGAACTATCTAGGTCTATGTTCACTGAATAGCGTAGGTTTGGATATTAGTTTATAATCTGCACTTGTAGTCAATAATTGACTTGTTTCTGCTGCACTGTAGTCGACTTTGAATTATAATCTGGCATTTCCCATTGCTATTTTTAGTAATTTTTGGATGCAGTAGGTTGAGATTGATTGATCAGCTGAGAATGTAGACATAATATGAAGATTATTCGTATAATTTTTGAGTATGTCGATCGTTCACATGAGGTTATTAGGCATTTTTATAAATGCCAATGTCTCACATGTAGCCTTATGTTAACCCGCCCCGTCCCGGCAGATTCTCAACCAATTACCTCCCCCAATCCTGGCAGATTGTCTTTTTTTTTTTTTTTTCTAAAACCTCCACTCTTCATGAGAAACATCAAAAATTCACAGAGAAATTGCTCACCTGACCTTTGAAATGATGCTACAGGTAAGAATACCCTCACATGTCTGCGTTTTCTATGGACCTTCGCTCCTGAGAAAACGTGATCTATGGGAGGGTAACTACTCCAAGCCACTTATAGTAGTTATTTATTTATTTATTTGGTACGGATTTATATGCGGTAAAAAAAGTATATTGGTTTTCACACAGTAATATAGGCGATATAAGCGTTCTTTCATCACCAAACACATCAATACACCACACCTTTTTGGTGACAATACCTATCATCATTTCTGACTGTTTCTTCCTCTAACACTAAGTAAACTTTGTCCTCCACATTGTCATCAATTAGGGAATCACTCTAGTATTGAATTTCATACCGTGGTACGACATGTCTTTACTGGCCAGGTCACTGGTAACAGGTGAGTTGCCAAGACAATGGCATGCGGGACATACATCACCTGATTCACGTTTCAATGTATTTATACTTTTTTCCGTTAATACCAACTATATGATGCCATATTTTACGTTTATTATAAAAAGGTTAAACCACCATCAGCTTTATAACTCATATAACTCGAAAACTAATATTCTTGCTAAATTAACTTATATGTAAATAAATGACGGGGAATCGCCCAGACGCTGAGAAGTCTTGATGGCAAATTGTCTTTTTATTGTTGTGACGGCCTCGCTGCAAGCAAGTTTGGCACTGTGCAGCGCGCCCATTTTGAATTTTTCGTATTTCCTTTCGCTTCACTTTTCGTATCATCGAAACATACCTTTCGTATAGTGGAATTTGTCCTATATTCATCGCTTTCACAACATTGAAATTTCGCTTATCGAGGACTCACTGTAGTTTCTTCCTCATCCCTGCATAGTGTGCTTAGGAAACTGGTAAAACTTCACAACATTGGCCTCTTGCTGGCCTACCAGAATTTGATCTTTAACATCAGACTAAATCTGATATCTCATATTAAACTGTGCTGTATTTGCCACTAAAAGTTTAACCCGTCATGTCCCGACTGATTTTCCACCTTAGACCCCCCCAATCCCGACCAGTTTTGGATTTTTTTTTTTTTGGCTCAAACCGCCGCTTTTGGTGAGAAACAATGGAAAATCACAAAGAAGGTGCTCACCTGGGTCCATAAATGCTCTGAACAGGTAAGCCCCCATACACCTGGTACTGTCTTCTGTCAATGTTGCATAAGGCTGTCATGTTTTCCGTGGTAGGTATTATTAGGGAAAACCACTCACAACAGGTTTACATTTATTGATTTGGAACAAAGGAACATGTACTACAACAATATTGGTTTTCATACAGAAATATAGGGAAAATATGCATTGTTCCATTGCGTGAACATAGTGAGTTCGGCCACATTGGTCACACATGATATGCTAAGTCTTCTTTCAGCAAACATATCATTTTTTCTGCCTGCTTAATAATGTTTCAATAACAATACACCATTTTCCATCTATCTATCTATTGCCAGATGCCCCAATCCCACACGGGGTGGCCACAAACAAACTGCCTCCACTCTCTTCTTACTCTCTCTTACTAATCTTTTCACCTCTCTCCTCCTCACTAAATATAACTCTCTCGTCCGTCTCTCAGCTTCTTCGACACCCCTGTTCCTCATCCACTCATTATATGCTTTCTTCTTTTGTGCCACAGCCTCTCTCATCTCTTCAGTCCACCATGCTGTTCCCTGAACCCCCTTTCGTCTTCTCTTCACCCCACCACACACCACCTCACATGCTACACAGATTTCTTCTGTGAATATCTTGCACACACCTTCCACATCCCCCATCTGCTCCAATCTACATATACCCAATCACTCCTCCACTTCCCTTTTAAATTCAGCCTTTATTCCATCGTCTTGTAACTTTTCTACCCTCCTTGTAACAAATACTTCCTCCTGTCCATCCCTTCTTCTTTTCCTCCATCTTGTTTGGATTCTGATTCTGGCCACCACCAAGTGGTGGTCAGAAAGTCCACTCCCCCAACCTCTATAAACTCTTGCATCCATTACACATCTTCTCATCCTTTCATCCACACACACAGTCAATCATTGCCTTCCGTTCATTCATTCCACCGTCCACCATTCTCACCACTCGCCATGTATACCTATGGATCATTTTGTGCCTGAAGAGGGTTTTAGCTAACAACCCCTCCCAGCACAAATGTCCACTAAAGCACTGCCATTCTCATCCATCTCTGCAGGCACACCCCACCCACCAACCACTCCATCCATGTTCTCATTCCCTACTTCATTCCCTACACCATTTTCACTTTATGTAAATGTTATCACTATTTACATGCCTTACGATGATATTTAGCGTGATGACAGTGCATACTTACATAGCGTACTCGCTATGACTGTTGTTTCAACATACATTTCATTTTTCAACTAACATAATACTTTTCCACTAACATTATACCCTTTTCCACTTTATATAACAGTTATCACTTATTTACATGCCTTACGATTATACTTTGCATAATATTAGCGCATTTTACATAGAGAGCGCACTTGCTAGGACTGTTGTTTCAACTTAGATTCTATTTTCCACTTACATTATACTTTTCCACTAACAATACACCCATTTCCACTTTATACAACTGTTATCACATATTTACAGGCCTTATTATTATACTGAGCGTCAGATTATCACATACAGTAATCCCCCATTATTCGACGCAATAGAGCCAAAGGCATGTTCGAATATTGGTCTTGTCCGAATATTGGCCCCTGAAGCTCCAGCACTGGTTTTTCATGACCCTAACCTAACCTAACCTAAATCAGAAAACTACCTTCCTACCTCCCTACCGGAGATGTATAGCACTTATTTAGGTCCCTTTTCACAAAAATAATGCACACAAAGCATGAATTAATTGAATTTTAACCAAAAAATGATGATTTAGAGGTAAGGCATAGGTGCTCAGAACTTGCCAGCATAGTATAAGTAAGTATCTGACATGGAAATCATCTTTTCTCACATTTTATGCACTAAATTATTGGATACAAAGCATCAAATACAGTAAATGATGTAAATTGCAACCAGAAAAATGGTTAGGTTAGGTTAAGTTAGGTTAGGTTATGACCGGACATGAAATTCACTGGCATTCACCTTTTTCATTGCTTGTGCACTTAAAAAAACCATGCATGAAAAAATGAAATTCCAAGCAGGAAATTAAGAGTAACATTTTTGGAAATTTTTTAACACATTTACAGCATGATGAAAACAGGTTAGACATGAAAATCTTTATGGTAATCATAGGTTAGGTTAGGATAGGTAAGGTTAGGTTAGGTTATGACCGGACATGAAATTCACTAGCTTTCACCATTTTCATAGCTGGTGCACTTAAAAACCATGCATGAAAAAATTAAATTGCAAGCAGGAAATTATGATTAACATTTTTGGAAATTTTTTAACACAATTACAGGTTAGACATGAAAATCATTATGGAAATCATCTTTCACACAGTTTATGCATGAGATTAATGATATGGAAAGAACAAAACAAGGAATTTTGATGAAGTTAGGGTACTTACGAAAAAGAAGCCGCCGTCCTGATGTAATAACCCACTCAATCATCTCAGACTCTGACAGGAAGACCTTGCACCTGACACACCTTTGCAATTGACAATCACCAGCACTTCTCACCAACACTTTCCACAACGTTTTTTTTTTATAACTGGTATCACATCACTTCACTGCACTGTACATAACAGTAAATTCCCGTGTGGTCTAGTGACGAGCCCTGGAGAATTTAGTCGCTGTCAGAGTCAGAGATGAGCTGACGGAGGCGGCGTAGGGGCATCTTGGTGGGACGTGGTGATACACTATCCGCTACAGAGGACTCCGAAGATAGACGCAAACTAACATCCAGCGGTGACTCAGCCGTACCTGATGTGCTGGGCTGTGGCTCAGAGCTAGAAGGCCTGTCTTGGTGAAATGATGGTGTGGAGCGAGGGTTGACGACAGCAGGGTTGACTGGCCTGAAAAAATGCCAATGGTCGATTGACGCAAAGGTCGACGATTTTGACGATTAATGATGCGCTGCCTGAAAGCTCGCACTTCACCCGCAAAATCCAATGGCCCCATCTCTCTGTCGCAGTCTGGGTGTTCTAGGTAGTCAAGGACGAACCCCACATACTTCCAGAGTGTGCTCAGCCTGGGGATGGTTGGGGTAGTGGCAAGCCGTGAGGAGTCCGCATCATCGTCACTGTCCTCGTCGGAATCTTCCTGCTGGGTACTCGGACCGGCAACAGTAGATGCGATCTCGATATCAGACATGATCTGATACCCAGGATCGCCCTCGTCGTCATCCAACCACTCGCGCACTTTGTCGACATCCACATTGTCTCCACCTGCACGAAGCCTTGCATGAAAGTCATCCACGTCAAAACCAAGAAAATCGTGCACCACGTCACTTCCATGAAGCAGCCGAGACCAACCATTTTCTAAAGTCTTGACAGAGACTTCCCTCCATGCACTAGCCCAGTTGTAGATGGAAGACTTGAGGTTGTATCGGTGAATGTTTTCGACAGTTTTTTGTCCTCGCATGTCTCGTTCTTCCATGCGATCGTCCTCGTCCTCGTAGACAACCATCACCTCGTTCAAAAACTTCCGTCGGTATAGCCTCTTCGTTGCCACAATCACTCCCTGGTCCATTGGTTGGATGAGAGCAGTTGTATTAGGTGGCAAAAACAGACACCTGATCCGACCATTCTCAGCCACCAACCTTGTCTGACGGATGCGCAGGTGCATTGTCTAGAATCAGGAGGGCCTTTACCTGGCCTCGTCAGATTTTCAGTGTCTCCATCTGATAATGAATGACCTCCTTTACAAAGTGTTGGTGGAACTAATTTCTGAAGATCTTGGTTGTGAACCAAGCCTTCAGAGAATGATACCACACGACAGGAAGGGCATTCATTAACCCAAGAAGGCACCTAGGCTGCTTTGCACGGCCTACAATAATGGGCTTGAGCTGGTGCATGCTGTTAGCATTTGCACAGCACAAAGCAGACACCCGTTGCTCGGAGAGCTTTGGACCAGGCACACGCTTCTCCGTCTCCTCAGCGAGAGTGTTTGTGGGTATTGAACGGTAAAATAGGCCAGTTTCGTCAGCGTTGTAAACTTGACCGAGAGTGAGGCCCTCCCTATCAATCAAGCCCTTCACTTTCTGACGAAACTCTTCTATTCCTTCGTCATTAGCATCCAGAGCTTCACCATGGGTCTTACGGTTGGTAAGTCCGTGTCGTAACTTGAACACGAAGAGCCAACCTTCAGATGCCTTGAAGTCTGGGGTGTCGTGTAGCCTTGCGAATTTCTCAGCAGCAGCTTTCAGCTCTGTTCCACGTACCAACACACCAGCAGCACGTTGTTGTCGATACAAAATCAACGTGGAGCGGTCAATGTCTGCATACTTAGGACTAAACATCACCTTCCTCTCCACGTTCCGTTTGGTCTTCGAAGCGAAATCAGCCGTGTACTGCTGTAGTTTGTCTCGGGACTTCTTGATATTAAACAAGGTGGAGCGAGGGAGGTTGAATTCACGACGAATCCGTGATGTCGGCCACCCAGCGTCCACCTTCTCCAATATCTGCCTCTTCTTCTCCAGAGTCAGAACCACTTTCTTCCTCTTCTCAGGAGGCAGGGCCATCATCGCACACATGATGAAGAAGGTGAAGAGTAGTATCAAGCCCTGCAGGAAGTAGGGTATCACCACAAAAGCAGTCACTTCGGCCGCCATTGTCGGAATTGTTTACGAGCCAGAAGCAGAGCGGGAAATGGGACAGACAGACAGGCGCCATGCGCGAAAACACAGCCGATCAGCGCACACGGGAAATTCAAACTGATGCGGTCCCAAAAAATTGGATTTTTTCGATTTTTTTTCGAATTTTTGGGCATTTTTGGGGGTGGACAGCCCACAATGTCCGAATATTGGGGGGGCCCAATAATGGGCGTCCGAATAATAGGGAGATTACTGTATTTACATATTGAGCAAACTCACTAGAGCTGTTGTTTCCACTTAGATTCTATTCTTCCACTTATACACTATTAAACTTTTCCACTAACATTACACCCGTTTCCACTTTATACAACTGTTATCACATACAGTAAGACCTCACTATAACGGACTAATTGGGGCTCAGGCCAGTCCGAAATATGCGATTTTCCGATAAAAGCGACATCTGGACTTATCCCTGCTAATCCGGACTTTTTCCGATATATCAGACATTAGTCCGGATTGCATCAGTAGTTTTCACCACCATTGCAGTATTGTACTGTGTTTTACCTTCACTACATTAATCAAATGGTATAATAATACTGTACTGAGCACTGAAAAACATGTCTTTTACTTGTCTTATTGTGGTGAACATAGCTGAAGTTGTCAGGCAGTCCGGACTGATTCTGGCTATATCGGACTTTTTCCGATATATAGGAGTTTAGTCCGGTAGCTCCTCGAGTCCGATAAAAGCAAATTCCGGTCTACTGAAGTCCGTTATATCGAGGTTTTACTGTATTTACAGGCCTTATTATTAAACTGAGCGTCAGATTATCGCATATTTACACGTTGAGCAAACTCGCTAGGACTGTTGTTTCGACTTAAGATTCTATTTTTTCACTAACATAATACTTTTCCACTAACATTACACCCGTTTCCACTTTATACAACTCTTATCACATATTTACAGGCCTTACTATTATACTGAGCATCAGATTATCACATATTTACAGCACATAGATTGTCATATCGCAATCACACATTATCAGAAATGAAGCAAGGTATGATATTCTCTAAAGCAAGGCGAAACGCACAAGCCGACATCGCACTCTCCACACTCATAACTTGTGTCTTTTCTCTGAGTGTTTGCTCTCACTCTCCAGTTTCTGCACACATGACACCTGCACTGGGGTCTAGGGAGGTTTGGTTGGAGAGGAACTGGGCGTGGGAAGTGGCGTGTGCTGAGCCTTAGAGGAGTTTTGGTGGCAGTGGCGGGGCATGGGTGGTGTTGGGGTCTTTCCTCAGCATATTTTGCGATGATCTCGTGAAACAGCTCCCTCAAAAACCCTTCGAAGGTCTCCTGAACTCCCGCAGTCATGGTGTGAAGATGGTGGCAGTTCAGGACCGTGATATCCATCAGGTGGAAGAAGAGCTTTTTGTACCACTTCATCATGGTCCTGGCACACTCCACACTGGAAATCATGGAGTCAGACTGGTCCACCTGCCTCATGTTGATATTGTAGTCAAGTACCAACTCCAGTTTCCAGATGTGGCACCTCCTCTTGCTGCGGTAATCAACGGAGTCTGTGCGGTGCATCAGGGGGCGGTGTACTGTGGACAAGAGGCAAACTTCTCTGTTGTGGTTCCATATTGTGGCGAGGATGTTGTTTGCCTTGAAGAAAACCACCTTATTCTTGACAAGTTTCCACCCAACCATGACCATGTGCCGACGGTTCACCTTGACGGTCCCACAGACTCCGGTGTCGTGCAGGTGGAGGTACCGAACGAGAAGGGGGCTAGTGTACCAGTTAACGAGGTACAGCATGTGACCACGATGAAGGAACTCCTCTATCACTGTCTTTACCATGGCCCAAGAGAGTCCAATATTCTGATCTTCTATTATGTCTGTCTGTACACCGGTGGACAAGACTATGTCTTGCACATAACCAGTCCTACAGTCACACATAACAAAGATCTTGAACCCAAAATGGTGTCTTTTGCTGGGTATATACTACCGAAAAGAAATACTGCCTCTCCACAACATGAGACTCTCGTCTATGACAAGGTCTCAGTAAGGATAGAAGGATGAGTGGAACATTTCCTGTAGGTGATCAAATACCAGCCTTATTCTCCTCATTCAATCCATGTTATTTTCACTTGCAGAATCGTTGGCATCATAAAAGTGGAGGTGGCTCAGAATTTGCTGGAATCTATTATGGCTCATTACCTTGCCAAAGAAAGGTGCGTTGATTACAGAGTCCATAGTCCAGTGGGCCGGAATTTGTCTTTTCCATACAATACCCATCAAAAGAACCAAGGCTAAAAAGATGAACATTTTACCTAGGGAAACAGGGTAATCATACAGGAGGGAGTGCCTGCTTCTCGTGCCCTCCCGTTCACTCTCAGCGCTGCCTGCTTGCAAACAAGTTTGTCTGCTCCACTATGCAGCCCACAAATTCCTCCCCAAAAAACAGGTGGAACCAATCCACCCTGGTGGAGCCTGGGAGGATTCCAGGAGCCATGCAACCAGACCACCACTCCTTATTGAAGGGGTGAATGATGGGAGTAAAATCACTCCCATCTTCCCAGTTCCACGTCATACTGGCGTCGCCCCCATCATCGCCTTCATTGGGGTGGGGAGGAGAGGGTGGTGGGGGAGGTTGGGGAAGTGGAGAATGGTGGCTTTCCCCACTCGCGTTCCTCTTCCCTCGGCCTTTTCCCTTCCCCTTCCGGACTTTTGCAACATCAGGGGGCTGTGGGGAGGAAGTGCGAGAATACTGCGGAGCAAATGACGTGCTGGGGAGCAGCTCCTCCTCACCTCCCTGCTGCCTAGATGAACGTGGTCCAGCCGCCTCCCTCCTGCCACTTTCACTTTCACTGCACACTCCCGCCTCACCACTTTCCCTTTCACTATGCACTCCTGCCCTCCCCATAAAAAACACTAGGCCCATACCTTACTTTCCTCCTTGCTGGCCCCTCAGGTACTCGATGAGAGATGCGCTCCCTACCGTACCACGTGGCAGCATGTCCCACAGCTCCACCCTCGTCTTTGCTATCACCCTCCCTTTCCTCTAGGGGCTGGAGAGAGGTGTGTGAACATGGTTGGGGTGCAGGCTGGCCCTCTCTAGCCCCACGATAGGTGATGTAGCGCTGCTTCCTTGGGAACGGGACCTCCTCATCACTGCTACTACTCTCCTCCTCAGGCTGCACATACTGTAATCCTTATCTGCCACATCGTCATCGATTGGGGAATCACTACTGCCTGTGAAGGCATCCAGGGTGGTTTGAATTTCAGCATCTGAGAGACCTTGGCATGCCATGTCTGACCTGAGTCACTGCTAACAGGTGAGTGACTGAGACAAGGCCGCGCGCAAGGGGTCGCCGAGTGTCCCTGCCTGGTGGCGGATAGAGGAAGGTGTCCCACACCTATGTACCAAAAATCAAGCGTGAGATTTGAAAAACGTGCAAATGATGGACCTTGCAATTGTGTAACGTAGGAGTATGTCTACGGGTGTCACCGTGACAAAACGTTGCGACATACCCATACGTCGTCGGGACGCCACGGGTTAATGTGGCAAGCTTCACTACTATACTTACAAATTTCTTTCCACATCGTTTGCTGTATTATTGTATCAGACATTGTATTAACAAACATCAGAAACCGCAAACATGCATGGCTAAAACTGATTTTTTCTCTATACAGTATAACAGATTGATATGCAGGTATCCTGAAAAGCTCCAATATGAGTAAAGTTATGTCACATTAGATTTCAGCTTTCAACAGAATGGGTCTTAATATACTGTATATACAGTATATTTACTGTACATACATATTTTTGAGTTTTACGTCATGTCCCCTTTTGTCGATAATGGCTAAGGTGTTGCCCCTGGATAGAGGACTTTAGGTTTTGGAGCGTGTAGCACTTTATGACTGGATGCCCTTCTTGAGAAGTACCAATAACCCTTGGGTGGACTCAAACCTCTGACCCTTCGGTCAGAGTGCTCTAAGTAACTGAGCCATAACTGCTGCAACCACCTAGGTGACAGGAAAGCCCTACCTCTCCCGGAATGGCATCTTACCCGGGAATGGCGCGAACTCTTGCCTCTTCAGTCCTGGGTCAGGAGCTCTGCCACTGAGCCACCATGCCTCCAATTATATA
>JAGKTI010019049.1:0-17256 GCA_018397915.1 Birgus latro | reverse complement strand
GTCAGTTCCCCCCTGCCAAAACAGCTTATAGTAGCAATCCTTCCCAGCAATCTTTCTGGCTGATCCACCCCTGTACCGGACTTCCTGCAAACAAGCCACATCCACCCACCTCCTACTAAATGCCTCAACAACTTCCCCCGCTCTTCCCCTCAAACTTCCCACATTCCACGAACCCACACTAAACCCCCTGGGTGATTTGCTGTCCTCAGGCTTGCTTTGATGCATATATTTGTACTTGGTCATAGTCGGTAAGATAAAGGGAGGTAAACATTCCAAAGGCCCAGCCCATTGCACAGTCCTAGGTCCAGGCAATGGATCTGGGACCCCTAGCCCACCAGCTTACTAGTGGCTGTGGTAGTGGCCTCGGGGCACCCTGCCAGGACAGCTGCAGGGACACCCTCCAAGCGCGCCTTGGCACTGCAACTGCCCCGCCATTATACACCCACTGATAGGGCAGCCTCCTGGGGCGCTACTCCCAGGTTCGGGCCCCTCTCTATTGAGCGGAAGCGGCAGCCTGGGAACCGCAATGCCCTGTACCCTCTAGCACAGGTTCGAGCCCCATCTCGCCCCAGACCCGTGATCTATGCCGGCGGAACCCCTGTCAAGCCTCCCCCCGAAAGTCTGCCACTAGGTAGTGGGGGCAAAGTTTTCTGGCTGCATGCCCTTGCTGGCGTCAACCCCTGTAACGTAGTGGGATACGTTGTGTGATATGTAAAGTGCATGTGGTGTAGTGCATATGATAGTTAGAGGAAATGTTTGGAAGAGTATGCTGGTCTACTCTCCATGTTATTGTCACACTGAAAAGGTCAGCAAAGGAGGATGATTAGGTAGCTAGTGAAAGGAGCTCCAGCTCTTCCTATCACCAGCACTCCATTCCCCTCGGGAGTACTACCCTGTTCGGCCCGTGCTACAGCCTCCTCCTACAAGTTAGTTGTTTTTACAGGGTGGGGCACTAACCCACCATCAACCCTTTTAGTCGCCTCTTACGACAAGCAGGGATACTGGGGGAGAATTCTTGAAAAACCCCCTACCCCCAGGTTTTCATTATTTTTTTCATGGTTTCTTGGTATTTAACATTACTTTGGATATTCCTATGTGTGTTTTGATGTCTAAATATGGCAGACTGACCTGAAAACAGTGCCAAAATTAGGAGGGGTACTGTACATACAGTAGTGTATAGGTAGGGTGTTTTTTGGTTTTCAGTGTTTTTCTTGCATAGTTTTCTTGATGCTGAAAATTATTTTGGATAATTCTATGTATGTTTTGATGTCAAAATATGGCAGAATGACTGGAAAACACTGCCAAAATAAGGAGGG
The DNA here is from genome assembly GCA_018397915.1 of Birgus latro. NCBI lineage: Eukaryota > Metazoa > Arthropoda > Malacostraca > Decapoda > Coenobitidae > Birgus > Birgus latro. The sequence goes on along the minus strand of JAGKTI010019049.1, from coordinate 15,940 downwards.
GTACTGTACATACAGTAGTGTATAGGCAGGATGTTTTTTGGTTTTCAGTGGTTTTCCTGTAAGGTTTTCTTGGTTTAGAATTTTAGCATTACTTTGAATATTACTTTGTGTGTTTTGATGTCTAAATATGCCTTATGACCAGAAACCACTGCCAAATAAAGCAAAGGTATTGTACAAATAGGTTAGGTATAGGTTGAAGGCTGAGTATAGGTAGGGTCTGGGTATGGTTAGGAAAGTGTTCATTATCCAGACATGCCTTTGGCTCTATTATGTCCAGATAAATGAGGGATTGCTGTACTTCCGTTTTACTGTCTCCATGGACAGCGGAAGGGAGGAAAACAAAGTAAGTAGGCTATTCAAGATGAACTATCCACAAACACGAAGGACGACACCTGTTGCCCAGAGACAAACAATTACTGCACTACATAAACGACTTCAGATCTGGAATATAAGTTGTTAGCAAAACTTAATTTAGTTTATTTGGTCAGAAAAAAAGAAATATGAATGAATAAAGCTGAGGAAAAATGGTATTCACTTGTGCATTATAAAGATTAACTGTGTTCGGGACTACCTGTATTGCCTAGCCTAATTAAAATTAAATAATATGGACCGATATTTATTTCCCTACACTGAAAATGTTTTGTTACTCCCCTGAAAGAAAAAAGCAGCAATACTTTTGATAGTATTCACTGAGGGGATAATGAGGGAGAAATGTCTAGGTGCTATCTCGTATAATATATCCTTAATACCAAAGCATTTTCTTTGCCATCCTCTTTGATGTCTCATGCTCGTTTTCGTTTTCACTTTTGTTTTTGAAAGCTCCAACGTGCTTGCATGCGTCGGCCTTGGTCACCTAATGGCGGCTCTCCACACTGCTCGATCCCTGGCAGCCTCCCTGTTCAGTCCCTTAACCCTTAAGTCACACTTAATGACCTCGTCCCATGTCTTTCTCGGTCTACCCCTCCCAACCCCTCCCCCAATATTAACACTTCTCACACTCTGTACCCAATTATCATCCCCCATCCTCTCCACATGTCCAAGCCACCCCATCCCACCTCTCCTCATCACAACACCAACACACTCCAGTCCCATCCCACCTCTCAACTCTTCCATCGTAAACCCAGCCCCCCCAGGCCCCGCACGCAGGGACGCACTGCACATCCACCTAATCATTGTCATTTCTGTACGTTTAAACCTGCGAATATCCTCTTCCTTTACTGCCCATGTCTCACTACCACACAGCATCACACTCCTAACACATGCTGCATACAAAGACCCCTTAGCACGTAAGGAGAGTCCTCTCAATGTCAGGAGAGGCAACAGCTCCCTGAACTTCTTCCAACCACTTCTCACCCTAGCAACCGAGCTAACTCCAGCCCCACCTCTGGCACATAACATGTCTCCCAAATAACAAAACTCCTCCACACACTCAAGAGACTCACCTGCAAGTTCAACCCTCTCACGCCTAACAATCTCCACCCGCTCTCCCCGACATGCCGCACACGTGAAATCAGCATCATCTCGCAGTCTACCTCTAATACCACTACATCTCTTGTGCACCCACTTATCACACACACTACACAAGATGGAACCACCTCCCACACCCCCGTGGCAAACTGCACACGGTCACTCTCCCTCTCCTCCAACTGCACCGCCACCAACCCCAGATATCACCACTCCTGCCCTATCTGCACTTACCCCCAAGCCCCTGTACCTCATACCATCTCTCCACTTCCCAAATCTTTCCTCCGCCTCCCTTTCACTCTCCGCAGTCAACACCAAATCACCAGCACACAACATCTCCCATGGAAGCCCATCTCCGAAGTCACGTGAGAGGGCCTCAAGCACCATGACAAACAACAAGGGACTCAAAACTGACCCCCGATGCACAGCAACATCCACGGAAAACTCATCACTCAAGACTCCATTCACTCCCACCTGGGTGCGAGCACCCATGCACATGGCCATAACCACCCCAACCAGCCACTCTTCCAACCCCAGCCCTCTCATAGCCCACCCCACCACCTCTCTAGGGACTCTGTCAAAAGCCCCTTCCAAATCAACAAAAACAAAACACAATTCCCTTCTCCCTCCAATATATTTTTCCTGAAGCTGTCGAATAACGAACATGGCATCAGTGGTCCCCCTGCCTGGCACAAACCCAAACTGCATCTCATCAATATTCACTCTTTCTCCAATCACACCTTCTAGAACTCTCTCCATTACTTTCATCATCCAATCTAAGAGCTTCATACCTCTGTAATTTCCCCTTTCCAGGGCATCACCCTTCCCTTTGTGCACATTTACAATTACACTCTTCAGCCAATCATCTGGGACCACACACTCATATATAATCATATTTATCAGGTCAGTGACTAACCTCACCCTAGTATCTCCTGAGGCCTTCAACATTTCGGCAGTCAACCCAGACACACCTGCCGCCTTCCCCACCTGCATCCTGCCTATTGCCTGACTCACAGTAGCAGCGTCAATCAAAGGCCAAGGGCCAAACACTGGATCAGCTGGCTCCAAACCTTCTCTATCCCAATCACTCTTCTCATTCAACAACCGGCTATAATGCTCTCTCCATGCATCTTTAATATCCTCACTGTTCACCACCACCCCCCCATTATCACTCTTCACACACTGCTCATCCACAACGTCCCGACCATCCCTCTTCACCCGATTTGCCATCCTAAAAATCATATTTTTCCTTTCTCCATGATTCAGATCGTCAAGCAAAAGTCTCTGTGACTCAGACCCCACCCCATACACCTCTCTTCCAGCCCTGCGCTTGGCAGCCAAGTACTCCTCCCTGTTACCACCCTTCTTCCATTCCCGGAAAAGCCTTCTTTTCTCCTTAACTGCAGCTTCTACACCCTCATCCCACCACCAAGTTACTTTATGTCTTGGTGGGCCTCTTGTCCAACCGCATATTGCATCGGTAAGTCTCAAGAGGTTGTTCTTAAGGGCTCTATACTGTTCATTAATGCCTCTATCTACGGCTTCCTGTTCAGCCACCACTCTCCTCATCTCACTATAAAAGGCATCCCTTACTGATTGGTTTCCCAGCCTCCATATTCCTCCTAGGTACATTTGTCCTCCTTCTCATCACTCGTTCCTTAAGCACCATGTCACAAATCAACAGTTTGTGCTGCTGAACACACTCCTCGCTTCCTATAACTTTTACATCCCTCACTAATCTCCTATCAACCCTCCTGACCAGAAAATAATCTATCTGACTACTATTTCCCCCGGACTCCTACGTAATCAACCGGCTCATTCTTTTCCTAAATTGTGTGTTGCACACAATCATGTCCATAGCCTCCCCAAACTCGAGTATTCTTTCCCCTTCCGCATTCCTCACACCATATGTACATCCTCCATGGACTCCTTCATAACCTTGAGCTGCTTCACCCACATGACCATTTAAATCCCCTCCCAGAACCACTACCTCATCATCACGCATACCACTTACTACACGTATTAAATTATCCCAAAATCTATCCTTCTCTGCGTCATCCAATCCAACCTGTGGAGCATATGCCGATATAAATGAAATAATTTTCCGCCCGATCAAAATTTTCACTACTAATATCCTATCACTTACTCTCATAACATTCATGACATATTCCACCCATTTTTCTGCAACCAACACCCCCACACCCCCATATCCGTCAGTTCCTCCCTGCCAAAACAACTTATAGCAGCAGTCCTTCCCAACAATCTTTCTGGCTGATCCACCCCTGTACCGGACTTCCTGCAACCATGCCACATCCACCCACCTCCTACTGAATGCCTCAACGACTTCCCCCGCTCTTCCTCTCAAACTTCCCACATTCCACGAAACCACCCTAAACCCCCTGGGTGATTTGCTGTCCTCAGGCTTGCTTTGATGCTTGTATTTGTAGTTCATAGTCGGTAAGATAAAGGGGGGTAAACATTCCAAAGGCCCGACCCATGGCATAGTCCCAGGTCCAGGCAATGGATCTGGGACCCCTAGCCCACCAGCTTACCAGTGGCTGTGGTAGTGGCCTCGGGGCACCCTGCCAGGACAGCTGCAGGGACACCCTCCAAGCGCGGCTTGGCACTGCAACTGCCCCGCCATTATACACCCACTGATAGGGCAGCCTCAGGGGGCGCTACTCCCATGTTCGGGCCCCTCTCTGTTGAGCGGCAGCGGCAGCCTGGGAACCGCAATGCCCCGTACCCTCTAGCACAGGTTTGAGCCCCATCTCGCCCCTGACCCATGATCTATGCCGGCGGAACCCCCGTCACGCCTCCCCCCAAAGTCCGCCACTAGGTAGCGGGGGCAAAGATTTCTGGCCGCATGCCCTTGCTGGCATCAACAGAAACACTGCATGTAAAAAAAAATATATATATCAAATGGCATCCAATACCAGCCCACTGTTGCTTGATCCTGAGGAAATAACATTAGGCTACTACTTCACGAATATGGAGGGCACACTGCACAGAGTAATACATAACACATTTAGGTTTGAAAGACATGCGGAGATATACATAACACATTCAAATTTGGATGACATATCAGTTTGAAATTCTAACATATCATTGCCCCATATTGTCCAACTTACATAATACTCAGCAAGATGAACTATGTAATTTACTAGATTGCAAGCCCAAATCTGCAAGAAACTGGGAAAGTAAAATTGGGCTACTACCTCAGAAACACAATAGGAATACTGTCCTGGGTAATTCATAACATATTAAAATTGGGAAGACATGTCAGACACTTTTAAATTCTAATATATCACTGCCTTATATTGTCCATTCTTCGTATTGCCAAGCATGATGAATTATTCTATCAGACGATGTGATGTGATGAAAGTACGAAAAGATTATTTATATCCACTAGTTTTTCATCTAACGTCTGACAAACCACAGTGACCGAAACAATGTGAAACTCTGCCATCACTTCATGGAGTGACTGTACATGTTGTGGAGAGAGGTGTTTCAAGCAGGGAGATAAGGTGTAAGTCAATGGTGATGCAGAAATATGTAGGTGGAGTAGACAGAAAGGAGTGGGTGAGGTGGGTAGAAAGGACTGCGAGGGGAGGATTGTGGGACTTGGTGATAGGATATGGGCATTGGGCACTGAATAAAGGGTGATGCTGTTAATGGTATTAGACTTCTCAATGAAGTTTTGGGTGCTGAGAAATACAGAAAAACGAGTGGGATGGGCAAATAGAAGTGGGTTACAAGGGCAAGGATGATTATGAGTAGTGGGGAGGGCTGGAGGTAAAATGCCCAGTGAAGATGGGCATTGTAGGCTGGCTACTATGGGTGTGGTGATGATCATTTTAAAACTTTCTTAAATAATAATAATAATGATAATCCCTCTTCTGTCTTTCTTTCCTTCATTCTTTCCTCATCCTTCTGCCTTTGGGTGACTCTATACTAAGTGACAAGCCAGATGGTTTCCTGTACACCAGGAAACCATTTACTACGCTGGATGGTAACCATATAACCAAATTATGGCACCTGAAGGTTTAGTGGGTAATTACGGCGCTCCAATCAGACTGAGTCAGTGAAGGTTTATATCCAAGGGATGGTTGGGGTTTACTGCTCACGTAATGCCACTCAGGGATGAGTGAGGCTGGTCACTCTCATCTTAAATGTCAGGACCAACTTGCCTAGCCCCGGGCTCCTACACTCCTCTGTGGAGCGACATAGGATTGGATGATGGATGGATGGATGGACAATAATACTGTAATAATAATAAAATAAAGGAAGCATGTGCCATTCTCATTTACGTGGCATCTCATTACCTAAGCAATAATTATGCAATAATTGTGGTTTTCAATCCAACACACTATAAGCCAGAATGATCCGAAAAGTGGGATTTATTTGAATATTTGATTTCATGTAAATGCAGAGGTTTCACCGCATATAATCTTTAAAATGACTGTAGTATTCGAAAATAATCAGTTATCCACAATCAGTCAGCTCCCGTATCCACAAATTATGCATAAAACTGTACTACCCCAGCAAGCTCATCTGTGTTGTTAAGAACAGAATGTGCAACTCTTAGTCTCTCAATAAACTCTGCCTTATTTCAGAGCACGATACACAAATCCGTAGCGTCACAAGATAGACGAGATCATGAAGATACGCTCAGAATAAACGCTGAACAATTTCACCAATTCGGCAATGATGTACTGAGTGATTAGTTACACGATGTTAGAAGCTACGCAGGCAGCATGAAACCATGAAATTATAAAGAAATTTTAAAAAATTGCAGCGCCCCGTGAACCAATTTTTCTCATAGTTAGGCTAATGCTTCAATTACCTGTTACCACTTGCTGTTGCTGCGCATACTTGCACTCGTTAGAATAAATGAGCTTTAATTGGATCGGTGTTCTGAACAGTGCCACCTATATCAACCAACAAAAACTGACATTGTTGCAATTAATGGTTGCAACACAACAATGAAATGCAAATTTTTGTTGAATTACTATTTTAATAATACCAGCAAAGTATCAGTATATGAATATACAGTATAGTGCTCTTCGCGTCTGTATCCAAGCAATTTTGATCGTCAGAGGAACAGACCAGGAGAGGTGCGACTACACAGCAAACTCTCAACCTGAATAACTGCACCCATTCGGTCACGCACGAAACGACTCGCCCAACATCACGGACCAGTTCAAATATCTGCTGTTGAGCAGTGACCCTCTCACAATCTCATTCGCCATCAGTCTGCGTTCTCAAGCAGCAGTTCATGGTAAAACACAACTGATGTTGGATGCTCAAAGTCTGGCGCAAGAGGCGGACTATATTGAAGAATCAGACGCATGTTCAAGTGAATGAAAACTTGATCACCGGATGTACAATGCGTGTGTACTGCAGACGCATTTGTTTGATGTCTTGTACACATACTCAAGCAGATGCATTCTGATTTACTGATTTATTTATTTATTTATTTTTTTTTTAATGTGCCTGACTCTGGGCATAGGCTTCACAGCCTGCTATCAAGGCCCAGCAGTCCTCCTACATACCCTACACCTCTACATGTCACCACTTCGGCGCTAACACCCACCGCCCATATTGGATACATGCTAGGGCTGTCTCATACAGGACTGGTGTATTGGTATTAGCGGGGGTATTTTTATGACATGTCGGCGGGTCTTCTGGTAGATCAGGAAAGTCTGCTTTTAGGAAATTCAAATCCTTAAACTGTTCCCTGCCCCAGCTGGGATTCGATTCTGGGTCCATTAGGACTGCAGGCCGCCTCTCTACCGATTACCATTTTCAATTATTGTGCAATGAGTGTCCGATTCATGAAACTATTATTGAATATATTTGTTCTTCCGTTATTTGTTTTGATGAGTCTCCATATCCTATTTCCGGTGAATTTTCTCAAGTAAATTTTTGCCAATTTTTTCAGCAATATATCACACACAACCCTAATACTCTTCATCACAGACCTTATCCTTCAGACACACAGAGTGTATTTCCTAAACAATTTGTGCTCGCTAATAATAACAACAAATATAGCGAAACTTGTAAAAATTACTATCATATGGGAAATTAATTGTCATATTTGTATTCTGCGTTGAAAAAACCCTAGATCTGGACCTTTAATGCTTATACATGGAAAGCCACAATAAATCCCACTTTTCAGATCATTCTGGCCCATAGTGCAACAGCTTCGCCATTAAGGGAAGCTCCACTAACATCACTCTGGCACACAATCATTGTTGTTGTTGTTGATTAGCCCCAGTCTGTCTGGCCAATCATACTCATCAACCAGAGGCAAGCAACCCCCCCCCCCTACAGGGTTGCCCCCCGCAGTGAACCGATGTTCCCTTGCAGCTGACAGCACCCTGTGACAGTGAGGTGCAGGGAAAGGTGTGAAGGTTTGGTTCTTGGATGGACACCATATCTGCATCATTCTGCCCAGTCAGCAGAGGCACCATAGTAGTTCCACATCACCCCGTTATTTGGTTATATGGCTGTCATCCAGCACTGTAAATAGTTTCCTGGGTTACTGGAAACCATTAGGTTTGTCACTCAATGTAGCACCACCTGAAGTGGAAAAAAAAGAGTAATAAAAAGCCACAAGAAGGAAAGGGAGAAATAGTAAGAGAGGTACACAGACAAAGAGATAGATTGATAAAGGCGAAGGAAGAAGTAGGCACCACTATATCAAAGTGAGTGGATGATGGTCACCATTATCTATCCCCACAAAAATCACCACTTTTGTCTTAACTGTGCAATAATGGAATGTGCATTCATATATAGTACACTGCATATTACCTATAATATATATGCTTAGTTTACAATACTGTATATTAATATACATGCTTAGTTTTCAATCCAAGGCCAAAACTAAACCTAATATCTTCCCACATCACATTTATCCTAACCACTCACTCTCCTCCTTCCCCACCACTTTCAAGATAGCCAACAACTCTCCCTGCTTTTCTTGTATCAGTCTAACCTTCCCTATTCTTACAATTCACTAAATCTCATTTCTCACCCTTGTCACTGTGCACCAACATCTCGGGCTTGGTTAACATGGGTGCTTCCCCAGGACTGACTCTGCAGCAGCCTTGCGCCTCCTCCAATGTGGGAAACAATGACACACACTCCTCACATCGATACCTGAAGCCAATGAGAGATACAGAGGCACCTATCAGTACTAAATCACATCAGTTAATTAACCACTTAACTGCTACAATTTTTCTATAATCAGCATAAATATCCACCGTCAGCCTGAAGAGAATACATTACAGATACCCACATCAGTGAAAAGGATTCATAATACAGCAGTTTTCACACCATTAAATATCAGAACCTATGAACATCCAGTGGTGAAATGGATCAATAACATAGTTTGTAAGTCATTAATTGCTAGACTTCTTCTAAGATGAGCAATGCACTTAGGGCTAACCTGAACAATTATTAGAGTATCCATAACAGCAAAGAGATCATTTGTAATCCTCAAGATTTACATACAACAGAACCTTAAAAATCTACAACCTGATATTTCGAAACTCTGCTTATTTCAAAGATACTGAGCAACTACTGTATATGTATTAATTCAGTGCTGTTACTGGCAAACCCAACAATTATATACCACTAAAAAATGTAATGTAGCACCACTCACAGTACTGAGGTACAGCTGAAGATGTAGCCTTTTCAAAACACACTGTTTGCGCACATTGAGAAAACTGTAAACCATTTATTTATTTTTTATTTTTTTACCCCTAGGCTATACCATGGATGATATCATATGATATTCACACTTCTCTCTCCCCCTCTTTTTCTTTTTAATTTTCACAATCTGACTGCAGCTACTATATATGGCTGCTCTCCTGTAATTCAAGTCAGTCTTGACTGGGCCAGTGAACAATAAGGGTTGCCTGATCTGTCCCTGCTAGGTCTCGTATAACCTCTGGTCTCTAGTGTTGCTTTTCTTTTTCTTTTTCTTTTTATTGCAAAACAACTTAGTTACTTTACTGAACTTCAACCTCTTGCCATAGCAAAATGATGAAAGCCACAGAGGTATTATAAGTGTCTACTGTACATGCACCCAACAGAATGAAATGGACAACAATGCAGCACCAATCAAAAAGGATGGTACTCCCAAAGCCTATGGAAAGCTGGTGACAGGGGAGCCAGAGCTTCTGTTTCATCAGCCCTCGGGATTAACTTCTGACCATCCCCCTTTGCTGAACCTTTTCAGTGTTTCGGCAGAACGGGGAGTAGGACAGCATACTCACCTAAACATTTCCCTCTGTCAAGATCAAACTACATGCATATTACACCATACCACACTCCCTGTTCAAGAATCAATAAAATGACATCTCAACACCCACTTTCAGAGTCCCAGAAGAGGAGGGGGGACCACACACAAGCCCCCACCATCAACCCCTTTCCTGGTGATGACCAAGTGAGATGCAAGGAACCACTATCTGACTCACTCTGTTCATTTCTGCAACATTTGTGGTCTTTCCTCTAATTTTCCCTCTGTTGAACACAACCTCTCTTCTCCTGATTCCTCAAGGAGACTCAGTTGTCTGAGGCATCTTACAACAAACCCTTCTCTGTATCCACCTACTTTTTCTATACTCAATTCAAAGTCAAGGGTGGCTGTTGTGTATACTCCTGTCATGCTCTGACTAAGTACAGTATATCTGCACTGTGCACATATCCCCTAATTCTACTGACTATGAAAAATTCTTTGACTATCTTACTTCTAAGATGGAACATTTGTCAATTTCTCCTTTCTTTGAAATTTCCATTCTAGGTGATTTCAATGTTCACTACCAACTTTGGCTCTCCTTCATTTACTGATCCACCTGGTGAACAAGTCTACATCTTTTCTATCCTTAATGACCTTGAGCAGCTTGTATAGCACTGTACACAAATCCTTGACCAAGTTGGAGTGTTCCAATGTGCCTGAACTTTTCCTTGCAACTAACCCTTCTGCTTATACCAATGTGCCTGAACTTTTCCTTGCAACTAACCCTTCTGCTTATGCTGTTAATCTTTTCTCTCCATTAGGCTCCTCCAATCAAAACTTTACCACCTTCCAATCACTCCAGTAAGGCCTGAAAGGCTTCCAAAGAAGTGGCAGCTGTGGCACTTTGGCGCTGTTATTTGGGAAGCCCACAGGCAGTAGCCCTCTGATTTTCCTTGGAATGATTATTTCTTCCATGGCCAAGAGCCATCCCAGTGTGCCTTGTGCATCACGGAGGTTATTCTCTTGGGCAAGAAAGTATACAATGTATTCCATTCTCTTATCCAGTGGCTAGGGGGGGGGGGGGAAGGTTTAATCACACTCGTTCGAATGTCGTCTGCAATATGAAGGTCTACAAAGGTACCAGAGCCAACCCACCCCTCAATTTCTTCTCTATTATGTCTCTGCCCAGAACTGTGTTAAACCTGTTCGCTCTCTTAAGAATAATATCATTCGTACTGTATGATCTGAAATTGCTTACTCAAATTCTTCCTGCTCCTTCTGGCACCTTGCACAAAACCTTTCTAACACCTCTACTTCATCATTCTTCCCTTCTCTTCCTCTGTGATGGTTCTGTAGCCGTTTTGTTTACTGAAAAGGAACAACTCTTTGCACAGACCTTCTCCTCCAGTTCTACCTTAGACCATTCTGGCGCTGTTCCTCCATCTCTTCCCCCCTCTTCTCCATGACTAGCATTAAAATTTCTTCAGCTGATGTACTTCCTACCCACGCTGGCCTAAATATTAATAAGGTGTATCGGCCTGATGGCAACCCTCCTGCTGTCCTCAATAGCTGTGTTTCTGTGAGTACACTCTACCTATGTACACTTTTGTCTTTGCCGGTCGACTTGTACCTTTCCTTTTAGCTGGAAGTTAGCTCTTATTAAGCCTGTCCCAAAAAAGGGTGACTATTCCCAGACATCTATCACCCAATTGCTTTAACATCCTGTATTTCTAAAGCTTTTAAATCTACAGTACTCTTAACAAACATATTTTAAAGCACCTTTCCTATCACAACCTTCTCTCTGATTTACCAGCATGGTTTCCACCAGGGATGCTTCACTGGTGATCCTCTCATTTTCCTTTCAAACTCCTGGTCATCCTCCACTTGGGACTTTGGCAAAAGCTTTGCCATTGCACTTGACATCTCAAAGGCTTCCGATCGAGTCTGGCATAAATCTTTAATTTCCAAACTGCCCTCTTACGGTTTCTATCCTTCCGCCTGTGCCTTCATCTCTAGCTTCCTTTCTGGTCATACTATAGCTGCTGTTGTAGACAGCCACTTATCTTCTGGAGTTATCAGTAGTGGTGTTCCTCAGGGTTCTGTCCTATCACCAACTCTCCACTACTATTCATAAATGACCTAAGCTGTGCATCTAACCCTATCCACTCATTTGCTGCTAACAGCACCCTTCACCTTTCCATCTGCTTCTCACAGGATCCATCTCAGTGGTTACTTCAACAAACCCAGGATGAGGCTATGGCACACATGTCTGACTTGCTCACATCTCTGAAAAGTAATCTTGATGTTTTTAATAAATCAAAAACTCAGGTCTTACATTTTTCGAACCATGAAAATCTTCCACGAGAGTAACCTTTAATTTATAACAACATCCAACTCAATTCAACATCATCACTGAATATACTTGGAGTTTCATTCCCTTGGCATTTATCTCAGAAAGATTACCTCTCTTGTAAAATCTGCTTCCAAGAGATTAGGTGTGCTACGCCAGCTCCATGCCTTATTTACCCTCACACTGTTGTTGACTTTGTACTATTTTTTTCGCCCATGTCGAGTACAACTCTCATGTGTGGAACGGCTCCCAACATTCTGCTCTTCTCAAAAAGGTGAAGTCAAAGGTTTTTCATCCCAACTCTCCTCCTCATACTGGCTCCCTTAACCCTGTCTCTTCATCACACGGTTGCATCTTCATCTCAACTTTCCTCCTCGTACTGGCTCCCTTAACCCTGTCTCTTCATCACACTGTTGCATCTTTAACTATTTTTCTATCACTATTTCAGTGGCTGCTGCTCCTCTGAATTGTCTGTTTGCATCTCAACGCCACTATAGCAGGCACGCAGCATCCATCTGGCAGCAAACTCACATCCTTTTTTTTGTCCAACTCTCTAACGGAAAGTTAACTGTTACTAATCTTTCATGTATGCAACTAGTCAGCTCTGGTACTGTTTTCCTGTATGTATCTTCTACTGCCTTTGACCTCCAGTTTTTTAATGCAATGTGTCCAGGTATCTCAAGATGAATGGGTCTTGATTTTTTTTTTTTTAAGAAAATAATCTTGCAAGCATCTAGCCACTGGTTCCTTTCCTTGCATTAAATAAAATTTAAAAAATCTACTGGAAATTATTTATTTCTGCAGTATCATTTCCACTGAACAGAAAACAAGTGAAAGATGTGTGCACACAGCAAATTCTCAATTATCCAACATTGTAAAATTCGGCCCAACACAATATCTGGCACTGTTGGCTTGGTTCTATCAAAACAATATTTGGCGAATCAAGCATACAAACAGGATGCAACCAGCAATTCTATGCATCTAATAACATAGCCTTGGAGTCCCCATGGGGGGGGACCATAAATGCCCCCACCACCCGCCTCTCTCCCAGTGACGATTCAACGAGCTGCCTGGAACCACTGTCTAACTCACTTCATTTTTGCAACATTTGTGGCCTTTCCCCTAACTTCTCTCTGTTGAGCACCACCTTTTCTCTCCTAAACCTCATCTCTTCTTAAGTGAGACTCAGCTGTCTGAGGCAACAGGGCAAACCCTTTTCTGTATCTTCCTACTTTCTCTATACTCATTTCAAAGCCAAAGGTGGCTGTTGTGTATATGTACACAATGACTTATCTTGCTCTCGTGTTTCTGAACTTGATTCTTCTGAATTCTCTACTCTCTGGCTTTGGCTTTCCTGTCATTCTTTGACTAAATATATCTGTGCCGTTTACTTATCCCGTAATTCTACTGACTTGAAAAATTCTTCAACTATCTAACTTCTACAATGGAACACATCTTATCCGTTTCTCCTTTCTCTGAAATCTCCATTCCAGGAAATTTCAATGTTCACCACCAACTTTGGCTCTCCTTTCCTTTCACTGATCCACCTGGTGAACATGCCTAAATCTTTTCTATCCTTAATGACCTAGAGGAGCTTGTGCAGTACCCTACCCGTACCCCCGACTGCCTTGGAAAGAGTTCCAGCATACTTGATCTCTGCCTTACAACTAATTCTTCTGCTTACACTGCTAATCCTTCCTCTCCGTTGGGCTCCTCTGACCACAACCTTATAACCTCAACCTGTCCTATCGCTCCAATACAGCCTGTGGACTCCCCAAAGAAACGTCAGTTGTGGCACTTTGGAGCTGCAGACTGGGAGGCCCTCAGGCAATACTTCTTTGATTTTCCCTGGAATGATTATTGCTTCCATGGCCGGGAGCCATCTGAATGTGTCTCACGCATTACGGAGGTTATTCTCTCGAGCATGGAAGCATATATACATTCCTTTCTCATGTCGTTTGACTACTGCAAGAAAGCCTTGGTTTAATCATGCTTGTTCTAATACTGTCCACAACAAGGAGAGGGCCTATAAAAGGTACCAGAGCCAACCACCCCTGAATCACATCTTTTTTTATGTTTCTACCCGGAATCACACTGTCTGTTCTTCGCTCTGCTGAAAATAATTTCATCCGTACCAAATGCTCTCAACTCTCCAACTCGAATTCTTCCTGCTCCTTCTGGCACCTTGCCAAAAACCTTTCTAACAACTTTACCTCATCATCCTTCCCTCCTCTTTTCTACTCTGATAGCTCTGTAGCTATTTCTTCTACTGATAAAGCAGATCTCCTCACTCAGACTTTCTCCTCCAATTCCACGTTAGACGATTCCGGTGCTGTTCCTCCATCACTTCCTCCCTCTGACTTCCTCATGGCTGACATTAAAATTTCTTCAGCTTGGGCATGTGGAGGGGATGGGGAATGATGATTGGGTGCAGAGGGTGAGAGGTGTTGATGTTGGGAGGGGGGTTGGGGGGGTGGACCAAAAAAGTCATGGGACGAGGTCATTGGGTGTGACTTAGGGGTTAAGGGACTGAACAGGGAGGCTGCCAGGGATCGAGCAGCGTGGAGAGCCACCATTAGGCGACCAAGGCCGACACATGCAAGCATGTTGGAGCCTTCAAAAACGAAACGAAACGATGTATTTTCTGCCATCACTGGCCTCAATACGAACAAGGCATATGGGCCTGATGGGGTCACTCCTGTTGTCCTCAAGAACTGTGTTTCTGTGCTTACACCCTGCCTAGGTAAACTCTTTCGCCTTTGTCTATCAACTTGTACCTTTCCTTCTTGCTGGAAGTTTGCTCTCATTCAGACTGTCCCAAAGAAGGGTGACCATTCCCAACCCTCTAACTATCGCCCAATTGCTTTAACATCCTGTGTCATAAAAGTTTTTGAGTCTATTCTTAACAGAAACATTTTAAAGCATCTTTCCTATCACAACCTTCTTTCTAATCGTCAGTATGGGTTCCGTCAGGGACGCTCCACTGGCGATCTTCTCACCTACCTTTCAGACTCCTGGTCATCCTCCTTTTGGGACTTTGGCAAAAGATTTGCCATTGCACTTGACATCTCAAAGGCTTTTAATCCAGTCTGGAATAAATCTTTAATTTCCAAACTGCCCTCTTACGTTTCTATCCTTCTATCTGTGCCTTCATCTATAGCTTCCTTTCTGGTCGTTCTATAGCTGCTGTTGTAGACAGCCACCATTGTCCTCCTAGATTTTCCAACAGTGGTGTTCCTCAGAGCTCTATCCTATCACCAACTCTCTTCCTTTTATTCATCAATGACCTTCTAAGCTACACATCCAACCCTATCCACACATACACTGATGATTCCACCCTTCACCTTTCCATTCGGTTCCCGCAACGTCCATCTCAGCACTTACTTCAGCAAACAAGGGATGAGGCTATGGCACACCTAATGTCTGACTTGGCTTGTATCTCTGACTGAGGTAAAACTAATCATGTTTTTAATGCATCAAAGACTGAGTTCTTACACCTATCAATCTGACAAAATATTCCACAGGAGCACCCACTAACTTTTAATACTATCAAGCTCAATCCTGCATCATCCTTGAACATGCTTGGGGGGTCATTCTCTCGAGACTTATCTTGGAAAGGTGTGCTAAGCTGACTCTGTACCTTCTTTACCCCTGCACAGTTGTTGCCTTTATACGTGCATTTTATTCGCCCCTGTGTAGAGTACAACTCTCATGCATGGGGAGGCTCCCCACATACAGCTCTTCTCAATAGGGTAGAGTCAAAGGCTTTTTGTCTCATTAACGCTCCTCCTCTTACTGGCTCCCATCAACCTCTGTCTCTTTGCCACACTTTTGCATCATTATCTCTTTTCTATCGCTACTTCAGTGGTCACTGCTCC
>JAGKTI010019047.1:0-17258 GCA_018397915.1 Birgus latro | reverse complement strand
ATGTATGTATAATTGCTGTATCAAGCTGATTTTGTATCAGAGTAACAGAAAATTTTCATGGTAATTAATATCAGGGTGAGACTGGAAAAGCTTGAGGATGTTTTTAAAGGTATAATAGTCACCAGAATGTTGTACATCCGACACCAATATTCCAGGGACCTTTGTACTGTGGTCCATAATGTTTTGCACATATTGTGCACCAATACTTTTTTTGTAGCAAGTGTACACTGAGTGAATCTTTTCATTTCTTGCATCACTGGAATTTCCCATTTTCATATTGCAGACATTTTTCATTCATTTTAAATACAGTACTACCTAAACACCCATACATAACAAAGTACAGTATACAAATTGTGGTAATTTGTTAAAATTTTAAAACAGATGGAGATCATTTTGCTTTTATTTTTTAATAGTTCACCTTATGATGATGCGAGTGACTTAAATTGTATATGAATCAACTTTGGTAAGTGCTGGCTGCATTATGTTTAGTCTGTAGAACTTAAGGTGTGAAAATATGATTGTTAATATTTTGCTCTGTATGTCATTCATAATGTAATTGTTAAGTTATTGATCCTTTGATAACTCTTCTATTACTATTTACAAGAATAAGTGCTTTTGTTTACATGTTCTTTCTCAGGTGTATCATAATAAACAAGTGAGCACTGAAGAAGGTTTTATTGTTCCCCCAGCTTGGATAATTCATAGGTAAGCAGACACGTTTATTCCACCAGTTATTACTGTGTATTACACATGGATTTGGATATGTGTGTTCCACGTGTTTAAATTCACGTGAATTCAGTTTGCATTTTAGACAATATATCCACGTGATTTTCCGTGTAGAATACACATATATTCTTCATGAATTATGGGACATTTGCCCACTGGGATACAATATATGGAGAAAAGACAGAAATGTAAGAAAGGAAGGAGGAATAATAATCTTAACAAAGAAAAATCTGCAAGTCAAAGAAATAAAACTGGATATACCCCCTCAAGTAGAACTGATTGCTTTGGAAATTAACACATCTGAAGGGAATTTAATTGTGGTAAATTTATACATGCCACTCAAAACAAACACTTGGGAAAGAGGCAAATATGAAGACCTGGCAGAAAATACAATTCAAAGTTTACGAACATTATTACATAGAATGGAAGAGAAATCTGAAAGAATTATATTAACTGAGGACTTCAGTCCAGATATAAATTGGAAAATTTTAGATGTAAAAAGCCATGAAAGCTGTTGGGGTCAAAAGCTCATTGATCTTGTGCAGGCGTTTTTCCTAACACAGCATGTAAAGGAAAACATCAGAAAAAGTGAACTTGATGATCCATCATACTAGATCTTACATTTACCAGGCAAGAAAATGAAGCTGACAGTATAATGTATCACCCTACATTCGGCAAAAGCGACCATGCAGTATTAAATTGTAATTTCGGGGTTGAGAATGACATTACCAGCAATGAGTTACAAAAAGTCCAAATTACAAAAAGGGTAACTATCACAACCTGAAGAAGTACTTCTTAGAAACAGATTGGGAAAAAGAACTTAGAGGACAAAATTTAAAGGTTATATATAAAAAATTCTGTCATCTTTATGAAACAGGAGTCCAAAATTACATCCCACAGCACCAAGAAACAGAAATGAAAATAAAGAGATGGTTTAATACAGAATGTAAAAAATCAAAAGAAAAAAAGAGATTTGTGGAATAGATACAGAAGATCCAATAGTGAGAGGGCATATAACAACTGTAAACAGGCAAGAAAGGAGTATACGACGATCAAGAAGGAGGCTCAGAGACAATTTGAGGAGGACATATAAAAGTAGTGATCAACCTAGGCTTTTTTTACAGCTATATCCGAAGCAAAACCAAAGTAATAGATAAAATACAGTCCATTACGGATGAGGGGATCATCTATACTGAGAAATATATTTGTGAAGCACTAAATAAAAACATCCAATGAGTTTTTACAAAAGAAAGAAATTTTGAGAGAGATTGTATGGAACATGTACCAGATATGCAAATATAAGAAAAAGACGTACAGGAAGAGTTACGTAAATTAGACAAAGGAAAAGCAAATGGTCCTGACGGATTTTCATGTTGGGTGCTACATGAATGTGCAGAAGAGTTAAGCTGACCATTGTATTTAATATTCAAGGAATCCTTAGCTTATGGTAAACTACCTGATATTTGGAAGAAAGCAAACATTGTTCCCCTATTCAAGAGATGGAATAGACAAAATCCACTCAGCTACGGACCAGTATCGCTGACCAGTGTTGTAAGATACTAGAAAAGCTGATAAGGAAAGTTTGGGTAAAACATCCAGAACACAGTATGATAACAGAAAGGCAGTTCAATTTTAGAAAGGGAAAACTATGTGTTACTAATTTACTAAGCTACTATGATAGAATTACAGAAACATTACAGAAAATAAAAGGATGGGTGGACAGTATCTATTTAGATTTCAAGAAAGCATTTGACAGAGTACTGCACAAAAGACTTTTATGGAAACTGTACCATCATGGAGGTACCCAAGGCAATCTGTACCGTTGGATGCAAGATTTTCTCAGAAAAAGGGAAATGAGAACAATAGTAGCGGTAAATTACTCATCATGGAGAGAAGTGACCAGTGGAGTGCCACAGGGCTCAGTGCTGGCACCAATTATGTTTTCGTATATATAAATGACATAGACAGTTACCCAAAGTCAATATGCACGGACACATCACGTTTAAATGGTGGGAGTTATAGGCAGAGGGAAGTACAATCTGCAGGAGACAGTTCCAGAACTGACATGTTACAGACATGAATGAATGAGAATATCATTTAACTGTTGTATTGGGGAAATGATCAGAAAAGGGGCTAGAGTCTGCTGCCAGACGGGTGCTATGAAGGAGAGATGCCAGCAAACAATTCTGTAGAGCTGTGATTACTGGAGAAAAAAAAATAGCACAGAGACAGAGATACGGCACTGCGACGGAGAGAGAGAGAGAGAGGGGGGGGGGATTGAAGGGAATCAAGGAATAGAGCTGGAGGTTAATGGGAGTCAGTCAGAGGAGCGGAGTTGGTGAGACGGAACGCCTTAAACTTTACCCTGTTTAGAGAAGCTATATGTAAGGAACCTCCCTCATCCCCCAAACATGCGAGTTGTATTCCAAACGGGAGTGAATAAGACCCGTGTGCAAAGTGCAGTTTTGCAGGGGGTTAGAACGCATGGAATCGAATTAACACCCCTTAGCTCTAAGACGTGGATTTTGAAATAGGAGCAATGTTATCTTTCTATGATAGGTCCTGAGAAAAAGAAACCCCAGTGATACAAAGAGATGATGGAGGACTGAGCTGTACATTGCTAAATATTAAGAGATATCCATGTGGAAGATTTTGTTTGCTGCAAATTACAGTTGTCTTGTATATTGTTTATATAATTTTACTATGGACAAAGTTTTACTTCAGTAAAATACACTTTACCTTACTGCAGTGCCATATCACTGAAGATGTTGGCGACCACGGGCTGCCATTCCTCTCTGTTCTCGGCCACAACGCTCCTCACCAATTCATCCGAGTACTTCTCTGGCCATCCTTTCGCTCGCTCACCTTCTAGCTTTCCCATTAAGTAGAAGTTCCCTACCTGTTGTCTTCTCATCACATGTCCAAGAAACTTCGACTGCCGCTGTCTCATAATTCTAATCACCTCTCGCCTTGTTACCATCATTGCTAGCATTTCTTCATCTGTCATCCTCTCAGCCCACGACATCCTAAGTAATGTCCTTGAAAAGCACATCTCTGTAGCCTCTAATCTGCTTACCAGTGCCCGTGTAACTGCCTGTCTCACTTCCACAGAACAGGGTGGACCACACATACGTCTTCACCACTCATTTTCTCGTTTCTGTGGACACATGTCGAACTGATGTCATCTACTTTATCCCGTCAAACGTTTGTTTTACAAAATTTATCCTCTTTCTTATCTCCACTTCACACCTTCCATTTCGTGTATCTGTGCTTCACACTTTCTCTCTTATTGTAATCCTAAATCTTGGATGCTTTTTCTTTTAACCCATCCAGTCCCGACCGTTTTTTTACCCAGCCTACCCCCAGGTCCCGACCGTTTTTCGACTTTTTGTTTTTTGGCTGAAACCTTCGCTTTTGGTGAGAAACATCGAAAATTCATAGAAATCATCGTGAGGTACAAAATGTTGATACAGGTGTCACTCAACCTTACATTTTCCTTCTTTTTCAGGGTACCGGGCTAAAGAATACGAACTATGGAAGGGTTAACTAATTCAAGCCACTTTAAATTACGTATTTATTTCATTTATTTGGTACGAGTTTATGTGTAGTACAAGTCTATATTGGGTTTTCACACAATAATATAGGCGTTTATAAGCATTGTAGCATTGTTCACTCACCCACAACCCCAGTATATGGCGCCTTCCATTACAACATTACCACCTCATCACTTCTGTTTGTTTCTACCTCTAGCTTCTTTGTTTCTTTGTCCTCCATCTCAGAAATCACTTTCACTGTGAATTTCGTCATTGGAGAGACCGTGGGGCAACATACCTTTACTGGCTAGGTTACTGCTGAAAGGTGAATTGCCCAGTGTGGGGGGGAGGGGGGTAAGGGGGGTTTAAGTGGGGCCAGGCAGTACCTCTGCTTGACAGCAGGTAGAGGAAGGTCTCCCACATATGCCTACCAAAAATCACCCGCAAATATTGAAAAATGTGCACACAATGGCCCTTGCAATTGCGTGACGTACAATGCACGTCGTTGGGTCTGCGGAAAAAGTAGCAACGTGCATCGTACGTCGGTGGGGCTCAGCGGGTTAAACTACTCATACCTCTGTCTTCTTTCTGTTTATCTTGTGTTACTGGCGTAGATACCCCAGTTGTGAGATAGAAATAGGAGAGCGAGATAAGTGTACAGATAAAACAAGCCGCTGAGAAATCAGTTAATCTTTACGTATCGTTTTCGTATTGTTTTCTGACCTGGTGGGTCGGACAAAAGGGTCAAGTCCTACCCGGCTGTGTTTACTCAGCGGTCAGAAGTTCACTGGAAATAGATTAGGAGATTATCACAATGATCCTATTTCCCAGATTAACTGCTCCTGCCCATGAGAAAGTAGGATAAGCCTAAGAGGGGCAGAGCGCATTTCCAGAGTAACTACCAATCAAAATATGCCAAATCTTTCTCTGACTTTCTTGATGGCTCGTAATTGGCTATGGGTGAGCTGAGTAAGGCCCTCATGGGTCGTACGAGGTATTAGTACTGATGAGTGGTTGGAGATTGTATTCCAAACAGCCCAATTGCTAAATAACCGAAAGAGGCGGAGAAACGACCTCTTATAAGCTCTCAATTTAGCAGAGAGCGTCACTTTTAAAGTCACTTTCAAGAGACATTCATACGTCTTTGTTACAGTCACGTACATTGTTTGTCACATTTTATTACACTTTCCCTCATAGTTTCTCGTTGCTCAATACGTGACGTTGATTACAAAAGACACTATTTTGCACCATTATCAGTTTATTCACTACTCCAACTATACTTATATAATTTATTCATTTCTCTCACCTACATTTGTGTGTGATTTATACTTGGTTTTACCCAGTCTCCAAGCCACTCGTGTTCAGTATCTGTGAGTATTGTTGGTGAATCTACACTCCACTGAGTTGTGATCTGGCTGGGTAAGAGTACCTAGTTTATATTTGTATTACGCAGAGCTATGTGTGCATTTCCCCCTTTGTAAATCGAATACTGGTATCTTCTTATTGGATGTGTACAGTAAAGTTAAGTTAGTTTTCTTGTGAACTTTACCTTATCCCTTTTGGTGATTAATTTAAGGGTTAAGAGTGCACCTTAATATACACGTCCGTAACACTTGAGTCCTCTTCTTTCTCTTGCTGAATTTATTTCATCTATCAATCTCTGGAGCTTGTCTTCTGAATCTGCTACCAGCAGTTTAGCATCAGTATATTACAGCGTTCCTACCCCCGACTCTTACAGCTTCAGTCAGTTAATTTTTCCCATATCACTCCTCCATATAACACAAATATAAATAAAATAGCAAGAGAGGTGCTGGGGAGTTTCCTTAACCGACGAAATACGACCCCTAGGGCCCTGTCAAGACCCGGCATTCACAGACAACGTCAATTCCAGTAGCTCAGACTTCATTTGCAGGTAAACAAGGCAGGAGAAGCTTTTTTTTATAACTTTTCTTTGTCTTTTCAAGAGATAAAAAAATAAAATAGAAATGATAATATTCCTCCTTAACTAAGATTTCTTTCTGCAGAATGATCAAGAGATGTGGAAAGGTTGTACTATCTTTGTTCTTGCAAAACACATCTCAGTTACGACAGAAAACCGATCATAAATTGGTACTGGATTCGTTTTCACAAACTTACCACCGTTTTGCTCTCATAACTTGTTGAGGTGAGGGCCAGGAGGGAGACAGAAACAGCGGGGCCAGCTTGAAGAGATCCAGGCATGAGCGCGTCCTATTGGACTGTCAGACTGCCCGGAGGTGCCCACTGCCCGCCCAGCAGGGCTTCCACTTTACTGTTTCCATATTTCCCCAGACAGCTGCTAGGATTTCCCTAGATTTGATCAAAATTCCCCAAATAATTTTCACCAGATTTTTCATCGCATAATGCTAGAAAAGGTTTATGAAAATACACAGTTGCATTAGAAATCTGTATACTTCAAACACTGAGGCACTATAACATATTTATTTCATAAATAAAAAAAATCAATGACCTGCCTGAAGCTGGAGTTGTAACTACTGTAGCCTTAAGTGTATATTAAACACAGGCATGTCATTATTCATATTCTTGTCACAATTTGTATCTTCATTATTCATGACTGCAACATAACTGAGACATCAGCACTACATTATTACTTAGATCTTAGATTAGAATGTCATGAAAAAATGAAAAGACCCACACACAAGTTATGCAGCACTAAGGATGAGGCCGAGCTGCTCAGCTGAGGGCACTCAGTGCAAGTGAGCAGACAGGCAAACCACAATTGACAACAAATCCATCGTGACTCTTGCGTCTTCACTGGCTGGTATTTCATATCGGGGAGTGGGGTTCTGTCAGTCAGTGAGTACCTTCTATGTGGGCGCTGGATGATTGACTGGTCAGGAGAGATACTTGAAAACTTAATGTTTGAGTTTAGTATTTTATCCTGGCGCCGGTGCAGTTTAAGTGCATATGAACATATTCCCTAAAGAATCGTTGGTGTTTCAAAAAAAAAAAAAAAAACAGTATTCCCTAAATTTTTTGAAATCCCCAGATTATTCCCTAAGTTCCTTAAAAGTTCCAAATCTTGGGATAATTCCCTAAAAGTGGGAGCGCTGCCGCCAAGCCCCAAGCACGGGGCGGCGGCATGAGCAGGAACTCCGATTGGCGGGAAAAGTTCCTGCGCAAACACAAACTCCAACACCCCTCTCCATTGCAGTGAATTCCCCACTTCCTGCAGTATTAATACAAAGCACACTGGTTGAGGAGGAGGGAGGTCACTGCAATAACAAAACAATGGGCAAATACTGACACTCATCATAAATTAAGACTAGGCGTTACATGACATAATGCTGGCAAAATTTACGAATTTATCTGTTACATATACGCTGACTTAAGAATGGCATAATTGCGACAACAGTAAGGAATTCAGTTACATGTACTGGAAAATCATTGCTCTGGCATCATGGTATAAGCACAACAAGGTTATACACATTACAAAACACTTTAACATGTCATGGTACGCCGGGAACCACCCTCAACGTGCGTGGTGGGTGTCTCTTCCCCTGTCTCCTTGTAGGGGTGGAGGCGGCGGTGATTCCTGAGGGAGGCTTACCCACTGCCATCCAACTACACCAGGTGTTGCCTTGGGGCTGGTGTGTGTCAACAATAACCCATACATGGTCCCACAGTCATGTCTCCTGGTTCTGCAGGCACATCCGTTGGCTGGGGTTGAGAGGGGCGAGGTTGTGTGCCATCTGGTTGAATTTCATTACCACTGCACCTCCAGTGTGGACCATGGCCGGGGTGATGAGGTACTGCAATATGGCCCTGGCAGCTGCATCTGAGTCCAGAGAGCCTCGCGGGCCGCTGTTGTTCCTGAGCAGACTTGACTGCAGCCTTTGCTCAGTCATTGGACTGTGGGTAATGGGCTAACAGTACTCTCAGCTGCACATGCCACGAGGATAGGAATGCCCTCATCTCCCCACTCACGAGGTTCGTGCTCCAGTCAAAAGACAGGTCCGCCATGATACCGAACCTTCTGAACCACTTATGAAATGCCATTATGAGCCATGAGCTGGCGGTGCCCCCGGGCAAATAGTACACCTCCAGTCAGCCAGTTAATCAGTTTGCATAAGCGATGTACTCCTCCCCTTCCAGTTGGAACAGGTCAGCTACTGCTTGCTGGAAGGGGTACTCGGATGGGGGTGTGGGCAGCAAGTTTTCTGTGGGTTGTGATGGGGTACTGATTTTGCATACTTGACAGTGCCTCCTTTTCTGCTCTACCTCAGCATCCATGCCAGGCCAGTAAACACATTGCCTCGTGCGCCTGAGCATGGAATCCCTGCCCTGGTGACCTGCAAGGAGATCAGCTAGGACTGCACATCGAAGGGCTGTGGGAATTACAAGTCGCAGGTGTCCTTCATCGCTAGCGTACATGACAGTATCCCCCTGGCAGGACAGGTGCCTCCTCATCCTGTAGTATTGGCGGAGTGCTATCGGTTCCTCATCCTTCCGGTCAGCCTAATCCCCGGCTCTCACGCGCTCATGGAGGAGCCTGTAGTTCTCGTCCTGGTGTGCTTCCTCCTCCAATTGACAGAGGTCCACGACGGCACCTTTTTCATCTTCTAGGGCGCAGGCTATCGCTGCCACGACCGCGGCACATGTAGCCTCATCTTCTGCTAGGCCTGTCTCGTCCGGTCTGCCCCATAGCAGGGGGTATCTTGAGAAAGCCTCTACTGTATGGTTCACCCCCCCCTTCAGATATTTTATGCAAAATATGTCATCTCCTTGAGGCTGAGTATGCAGGGATTGCTGATGTCTTGCAGCTCATCGTCTTTGAAGAACTTGGTGAGTGCACAGTGGTCTGTGATAAAGGTGATGTCTGAACGTTCCAGCAGGAACATGCACGCCTTTTTCAGGCTTCATGCAATGGCAAGGGCCTCCCCCTCCAACACTGAGTAGTTCTTAGCCAATGTTAGATGGCAGCTGCCGCACAGGGCCAGTTTCCAGCCACCCTTGCAGCACAGGGGGGCCTCTTGAGACACACACTGGCAGTACATCTGCATGACCACGAAACCAAGGCCAAGCTTGCTGAAGTCGGTGAACACTACTGTGGGCCATGTGGAGTCTTAATACTGGAGGCGCAAGCTTGCCTATAGCCTCCTGTGTCGACTTGAAGATGGTCTGGAGTTGGCTGTCCCAGTATACCACTTTCCTTGATGGTTTTCTCATTAATTCTCTGAAGGGCTGCACGAGTGGTGCAATAGCGAGGAATGGCACCACCTGGTTCGCCAGCCCGAACCACGACCGGATGTTTGTGAGGGAGGGGCGTGCCGACATCTGGAAATTAGTAATTCTGCTTAGCAAGTCATGGCTAGGCTGATACTTCTCCCAGCCAAACACATAACCTGTGAAGGTCACACTTCTCCTGCAGAAGTTGAATTTGGCTAGGCGGAGCGTGATCCCATTTTCCGCACACATTCGCAGGAACTAGTATGTGTGCCAGAAAGCATCGGCGATGCTATGGTCGTGCAGGGGAGTGTCATTGACACACTTCAGTTTCCTGAGGATCTCTGCTGTTGCGTCGTCGAAGTACTTGGTAAAGGTATCCTGCTCTGCACAGTGGCACATGGGTTTGCACCAGTAGTGGAAGCAGCCCCACAGGGTGATGAAGATGGTCAGTTTCTTGCTCTCCTCGTCCAGGGGAATCTGGTGGTACCCCAAATGAGCATCTGCTACTGTTGTGAACTTGTGCTTCAGCACGTTGGTGATTGCGTCGAATGGGGGTTGGGTGTGGTGAATTTCCCACTGGCTTGCTTGGTTGAATCGCTGATAGTCCATTGTTCTGCATGGTTGCCTGTCCTTCTTCAGGGCCACCACCATACAGGAACACCACTTCATGGGTTCTCCAGCCAGTACAGGCTCAATAATACCCTTATGTTGTCTTCCAACTGCTGACAAACTTTGTTGTCAAAGGGGTGGAGGACCGATGCTGACGTGTGCACCAGGCAGGGTTTGGAACAGCAGCGCAGGTGGATGTGGTGGGCTGGCTCTTTCATCTCCTGCAGAGGGATGCAGTTCACTGCGAATGTCGTGCGCCCAAAGTGCTCCAGGAACTACCTCTCCAGCAGGTTCACATTTTTTTCCGTCAGGGAGTAGCAGGTTAGGCGGAGACTGGGGGCTCTTCCACCTGTTCAACGGCCCTTACAGTTGCCAGCACACTGGGGAAGTCATGTAGCACCATGCCCAGCACTTTGCACGTCTGCAGTGACAGATACAGTTGTTGCACCCCATCAGCATAGTACAGGCTCACCACAGCAGACCTTCTACCCTCAATGAAGCGGAATGCCTTGTGAAGCAGCGTTCCTTGCAACCCACAACACGTATGCTTCCGCCTGCGAAGTGGTTAATACTCACAGTAGTTCTCAGTAGATTTTGCGAAGTCAGCCTGAGGCCCCGCATGAGGTGGTGTCCCGCTATGTGCACCTGTGTGCTCGTATCGGCTACCGCCATCACCTCGCATGCTGCAGGTGGGTTGTCACACTTCACTTCCACCCTGAGGCACGCTGACGCCTCGGCTATGGCTATCGTGATGCTACCAGTGATCTTAAGGGGGCTGAGCTGCTAGCCAGAAATGGCTAACCCTCCCACATCTGTGGCAGGTGGCCTTGATGACAGGGTACTAGCGCTCCCTGCTGCACATGCTGCTGCCGCAGCTGTTTGCTAGTGAAGGAAGGGCACAAGGCTGGGGTGGTTATACACCTGCCTGATGCAACCAAATGGCACTGGCCACTTCCGCTTCCTCCTCGTCACTCACTGAAGCACCTGCCACACCACTATAACTGCGTACTCCCACCGTTTTCTCCACCGATTCAAACACTTCACAAGTGTTTGTAATTTCTTCCACAGATTGCAACATTGGAAGTTACCACAGCACTTCTGTTTTCATACTGAGGTTGTGCAGCCCCATCACAAGCTTTTTCGATAGCATGAAATGGTTGAGACTAGAACACTGGGGGCACTTAAAATCACACTGTGCCATCTTGGCTCAACATTATACCACATATGAACACACATTATCATTGGGCTCCTGCAGGTATGTGAAGAAGTCCAACCATGCTCACACAGTGCACTTGGGGCCCACCACCATGCTCCTCACTATGCTGATGGCCTCCTCCATGCACATGGCCTCAAATCTATGTTTGACCACCCATGCGTCCACGCATTGCTGCACTTCAGGATCACACAGCAGTCTCACGTAACCTTACGGTCAAGGGTGGAACCTACCTACAACCACTGCTGTAGCAGTCAGTGCTGCACACCCACGCCTCAAACTGGGACGCAAAAGTACCACTGTAGCCTTACTGGGAGTTGCAGCTGGTACCAGCACTCGCCACTGGACCAGTGCCTCTGGGTGTAGGGCTGGGTACACCGTCTGGTAGGCTGTCCCCATCCCTGGAGGTTGTAACTGGGGTGGTGGCACATTGTACACGTTGCTGTGCACTTGGTCTCCCAGCGCCATGCTCCATGTGACAGAACCAGTCCTTTGACTCTGGGTTTGCCTGCTTGGGCACTGGTGGCACCACCCTTAGGTCATCCGTAGAACTCCATTGCACCATGCTGGGGTGAGGACCAGGAGGGAGACTGAAACAGCGAGGCCTGTTTGTGATTTTTTCTAAGTGCTCCAGGCATAGGCGCATCCTATCACTAATGCATCCTGAGTCAGACTGCTCGCCAAGCCCCAGGCACTTGGCGCGGGCTGGACTGGTGGCGCACACGAGCACTCTGCTTGGCTGGAAAAGTTCCCTTGCAAACACAAACTCCAACAAAACTCGCTTTTTTTCCCCCCCAGCAAGAATACTCGTGGAAAAATCCTGTATTGTCTTTTCTTTCTCATTGTTGCAAAAGCAATGTGACTTACTCATTTTTTCTCATACAGTACCTCAGATTTATTTTATGCAAGAACAAAAGACATGGGAAATTTGTGCACTCATTTCCTTGGCCTGCCTGCAAAAAAACATGTAAGACTTTAATGATGATTTTCCTCCTACAACTGTCATTTATATCTGAAGGAAGAAAAGGAGTTCTTGGAAGCGCTTGTATTTTCTTTTCCTTATATTTCCTGCAAAACAAAATAACTCATCACAAGTTTTCTGTGATGCATCTCTATGGAACTTGACTTCACAAGCAAGCTTATGATTAACTGTCTTCCATATCTCACGATTTGATCTGAAGAACAAATTGTATGAGAAGCTTATGCATTCTTCTTTCCTTGTCCTTTCTGTAAAACAAACAAGAGCTCCAGATCATTTCACATGCTCCAGCCTATCTGGGTGGAGGGAAAACAGCCTAATTATTTAAAAATCGGTAAAACAAAATTAATTCCTAATGCACAAGACTCTTCACAAGGCTGATGACACTGAATGAGACACCGTATTGTGCACGGATGATGGGTATAAACGCCGATGAGATGAAATGAAACGTGTGGCATGCAGAAGCTGAGGGCTCATAAAATGATAAAGATGTATCAAATACATGTACAAAAACCAATATATTTGTTATATATTTGCAAACAGGCGTCAAGTATTATGATACAAGAAATTGGGGAAAAAGATAGGCATTAATATATCAGCAATGTAGAATTCAAGGAGACACTACGGGAATAAAATGAAGAGGATAAGGAAACAGGAGGCTCACACTGAGGGAACAGCAGTGCTTATTACAGGAAATACCACAGCACCACAGCACCCCACTTTGCCTTGCAGCTTGCACCGGTATCCTCATTCTTTTCTGTCCAGCTCACTAGTGCAGTAGCTGACCGTACTCACAGTTCTTTATGTAACTGGTCAGATGTGGAACTGCCTTCCTCGGCATATTTTCCCACTGTTTATAATCTCCATTCTTTTATACGAAATGTATCAGGTATTTGGAAATGAACGGATCTTGATTTTAGCTCCTCTTTTGGCTCAACTTCTTTAGAAGGTGCACGTGCTGAAACTTTTTCAGTTTTTTTTTTTTTAACAAACGCTGGAAACTTCACATGTTTCTGTACATGCGTCTGTTGGCTGCGCGGTTGCCTTCCGCTATTAAAATGCTGTAATATCATCATCACCCCTCCGTGGACCATCCATAACGTGAGGAAATAGCTGAGATGGAGGTGAGTACTGGTCTCTGTACATTGCTTAATGTTTAGGTTAGGCCCGTTAACATGGGTTTTGGTGACTCATCGTATTAGCGATCCTGCAGATTTAGCGGTATGTCCACGAATCTTCAAACCGAGGAGATATGCCATGCAGACTCAACCGAACAGGCCTAACCTTACCCAACCGGAAAAGAGGGTAACCGTGATGCAACTCTTTTCATATCAATATTTACCACCATCTGTCCTTCATATCGGTAGCACTCTTGTGCCTCCTACGGTATCACTGCGAGGTCAGAGTTTTATTACGTGTATAAATAACCCAGACTTTCATGTCTTATTCGTCGTGATGACTACTAGGTTCTTGTCCAAGAGTCTGTCGTATCTTCTCCTTCATTTAGGTTGACATGGTGTAACAGGCTGGGACTTACTGTATACTGTATCACCTTCAAAACAGTTCGGTGGTTATACTGCCTGTGTCAGTGGTTGATGGTGTGGGTCAAGACGGCGTACTCCTGCACCACATCAGTGAAGCCTGGCATCCTGGAATCCCATCCCAGCACCAACGCACACTCATTAACTTGCTCAGACAGCCCCTGCAGGGAGAGAAAGACATGAACTACATTCCAGTGCCACTGGAGACCAAAAACACCTTAGTGATGTATTCTACATGGCTTTTTCTTGTATATTACTTGTCATATCTTTTTAATGTAGGCACAGTTTAAACCACAGCCGTTTCTAGTATTCTGAGAGTGCTAAGCGGGATTATTTGGTGACCCGATAGACTAAGCTTGAAAAATCGTTAGCCTTGACCCAAACATTGTAGAATGCTTTATATAGCAAGTTTAGGTATTTCTTAACACTGTAACACTGTGGTGCTGAGGAGAACTATAACTTATTTCAGTACATTTTTTTTTAGAGTCCATAATTGTTTTTCTCCAATGACTTCGGTGCTACGTTAGGCCTATATCAGACACGATTTATTATTATTATTATATGAACAATTTGTGATACAGGATTTCCTAACATTTTCTCCCCTGACGTAGTCTCACCGAACATACCCCCCCCCCACTTCTCGACATTTTCCCCCCCCGCCCCCCCCCCCCCCCCCCCGATATATTCCCTCAGATATTCCTCCCACTCTGCTCCAACACATCCCCCTCCCTCTATACATATACCCTCCTCCTCCTTCGGATGATGTCGTACGAACCCTATCAGAGGAGCTGATGGCGAACCACAGAAGGATGATCTGACATTACAAGGAGAAACCTACAACAATATCAGGCAACCACCCAGGGATTGGTGCAGGGAATGCCTTCTTCAGTAAAGCGTTTTGTGTAAATAAGAGGGTGAAGTCACTGTGCTTGCAGGAAGGAGTTGCGATCATTGACACATGGAACCAGTTTTACTAGCAGTGAACACTATTTGCGACTTACGGACTACACTTGAATGCCGTTGGTTCTGTCCGTCTCAGTCGTTTGCTTAGTGATGCATTTTTTTTTTTCTGGAGAAAAAACAAGCATCATGGAAGGCGAACGTACGAGTAGATGTCATACAATCCAGTAAATCAATATGTAATGGAAGCTCCCAACATGTGAAAGGAAAATGCATTAAAGCTCTTCATGTAAATGCGCGTAGTCTGCATAATAAATTTTCTGACTTAAAGGCCGCTGTCTTTACTGAAGATTATGATGTAATTAGTATAACAGAATCGTGGCTAAATACTGAGCAAAGAGATTTTCTAGCAGAGTTTAATTAACCAGGCTATACATTTTCAGCAGTGAAAGGAAGAACAGAGTAGGGTGCGGTGTGTTGTTATATATTAAATCAAGATTTCATCCAGTTACAATTACCAAGCCATGTTTTGAAAACATTCACACAACTTATATTCAACTGAGAAATAAATCCATCACTCTTGGATTAATTTATCGTCCACCCGGTCAGCCACTCAACATATCAACATCGACAATGAAATCAACAGTCAAACTGCCGAAATCTCTTATATGCAAAGCACTGTAATATTTGACAATTTTAATTTGCCAGTTCCAAAATGGGGAGAAGCCCTATCCTCACACACACGGCTAGACCTATTCACAAACTTGCAAGAAATTCTTTGTATCAATTTGTACAGTATCCGACACGTGGAACTATCATCCTAGATCTTGTCTTAGCCACATCAGAAAATTTAGTGAGTAACGTTATTGTAGGAGAAGAATTTAGTACAAGTGATCATCGCATAGTTTCATTTAACAATAAATTCAGTGAAGACAATGTCAGAGCCATTTGCAAGAAAGTACCCGACTTTAAGAGGGTAAATTTTAAGAAATTAAAGGCAATTGTAGGTGCAGGTGACTGGCATCCCATTGTTGAAACTTTAGATAACAATGACACATGGATTTTTTTTTTTAAGAAACTCTCAACAGTGCTGTCAGGCTATGTATTCCAATGTGCAACAGAAGGCCTGCCAAAAATTCTAAACCAAAATGTGGAACTCCAACATTAAACACTGACTAGAAGCAAAAAAATTTGTATATAAAAATTATAATACCTCTATTATGCGGCATGTTCAAGGTTCAACTACTTGCTCCTCGAACACAGCGCCTAGAGCGAGGTTCCCTTTCTAGACCGGGTCAGGTATAAAGCAACGACTTAAGGAACAGGTCATAAAAACTCTGGGCAACCAACCTTACATGTATATTACCTTAACTTCGATACAACTGAATACAATACAAAGCACAATACACTATACAATAATTATGCACTGTCAGGACCGGAGGACTCTGGACTGGGCGGCATAGCCTTGAGGCTGCTACAGGTGTCGGCCTGGGGGTTCCGGGGGCCCCATCATGTGAGGCCTCCGTCAGGTGGCACGGGAGGGACGGCGATTGAGGGCCGAGTCATCCGGGTAGGGCTGCGGGGCGGCGTGGAGAGGTGCCCGTCTCCCAAATAAGGAGAGTAAGCGTGCTTGTCGGCGCCAACTCTGTGATGCAGGACGTCGTCTGTCGGGGCTGGAGAGGTCTTGTCCCGGAGTTCTGGGGATGTCCCGGAGAGGCCGAGGGCTGCGGTCTCTCTCCGTCTGGGCCTCCGTCAGGTGGGGCCTGCAGTGTCCCTTCCACAGAGAGTCTGTCAGGGAGCGGCAGAGTCGGGGTGCTGGTTGCAGGGCTCGTATCCTGGGGTTCACAATGGGGCCCTGCCAGACCTCTTCCTGGAGTGGCTCCTCCTGGGAACTGCCTCTGTGTGGGGAGAGGGTGAGGAGTCCCTCTCGGCTGCAGGAGTTGGTGGGAAAGCAAGGGATGTCCTCAGAAGGGGAAGGCACAGGAGTAGGGGGTGAGGAGCAGCTCATAGTCATTCCCTCCTCGGCATGGCTGGTGGCCATCGTCAAGTCCCCTAGAGGAACGGGTGCAGAGCAGCTGGGGGCCATCTCCTCCTCAGTGAGGCTGGAGGTTGTCACTGAGTTCCCATGCTCTGGACGGTCTCCGGGCAGAGTGCGGCTAGTGGGGGCAGAGTGCGGCTAGTGGCCGTTACACGTCCGCCGGTGTGGCTGGTGGCCGTCACCAAGGTGTCTTGCCCTGGAAGGACTGCTGTCTCAGTGTGGCTCGTGACCATCACTGGCCCGCCGGTGTGGCTGGTGGCCATCACCGAGGTCCTGCTTCCCAGCATGTGGCTGGTGGCCATCACCGAGGTCCTGCTTCCCAGCGGGACGGCAGTCGAGATGCAGCTAGTGGCCGTCACCTGCCTGCTGGTGCAGCTGGTGGCCGTCACCGAGCTCCTGTTCCCAGGAGTGCTTTTAATAAGAGGGCAGCTGGTGGCCATCTCTCCCCAAGTGTGGCTAGTGGCCACTTGGTCCTGCTGAGGGGGATGAAGCAGCTGCAGAGCAGCTGATG